>JTLS01000835.1:0-13186 GCA_000826855.1 Basidioascus undulatus | reverse complement strand
GGGGGGGGATGGAAAGAAGGAGGGGAGAGGAGGGGAGGCGGGAGGGAGAGGCGAGAGGAAGAAGGTGGGGTTGAGGGGAGAGGGAGAAGAGGACGATGGTGAAGGGACTTGGATGAAGGAGTCCCCTGATGAAAGGAAGTTCGCTTGTGAGGATTTGCAGGGTGTTGCTGAGGTTGACGGTGTGCGTGCGTGCGAGCTGGCAATTGTTGAAGGCTGCCGCGCAGCGACAGAATTGGTGCTCTCTCTCACACTCTTTCTTGACGTCTCGGGCTTCCCCGCATCCTGGGGCCTCCCTAACCATAAACTTGAAACTGGAGCGTGATACTTGGAAATTTTCAAACTTCCCCGCTTCAGAAGAGACTACCTATAACCACCATCGTTGACTCTCGCGCTCTTGCATGGAGGCTGCCTGGCAGACGCGTACCCCCACGAGCGACTTTTCCGATCTCCTTCCCCCGGATGATTTTCTTGTCCTTCCCAGTCACTGCATGCAGTGTCTGGATGCCTCGTGTGGCTAGGAATGGTGTCTTATGGGGTTTGAGCTGACCAGAACGCCCGACACCAGACGGTCCCGAATGAAGGCGTGCGGTCCATCGTTGTAGGGAATAACTCTGCCTCTTGCAAATGAAACAGATCTTTCTGATTTTCTAGGTGACAAAACTTTATTTCCCCGCTCATGCACCGAGTACAAGGTGCCTCGGGCTTGAGACGTGCACGAGCGGGGTTCAACGCAATGAGACCTAGTGGCGCAGACGCGTGCATGCGAACCTTTGATCCCAAAGAACAGCCGGTCAAAAGAACATCAACTGAACAGACATTGTTTTACTATGATTCCTGGGGAGCTTGATTAGCTAATAAACATCCTCCGACATTCAAACGAATCATATTCGACAGCGTCATGCTCTAGGGTCGTTACAGCATGCGGCGGGTAACCATTCCATAGCGGCGGGGAAGAGCAGCAGTTTGCAGGCACTCTAAATCCAGCGTTGAGATACCAAAAATTGATGGGAGAGGATTGAAGCGAAGGGCTTCGTGGATGACCAACGAACAGAGCGACTGCACTTTCAAGGGGCAAGAAGCTTGGGAAGCTCTCTTAAAGTGACGGATACGGTAAGTGGCCCATAGGGTAAGTGGCCCATTTATAATAGTGGAGCATTAATTCCTGTAAAAAGGGTATTCCATAGCGGTTGCACATAATGCCCTGCCTCAGCAGGCAGCAGGTACTCGCCCCTCCGGTAGATGTGGCTGTCGAACAGGACTGGCGGGAAATCCTGCTTGACGCCGTGGATAAAGTGTAAAAGCTCACACATGCTCTTCTGAGCTATATATGTACTTGTGTAAGATTGTCCATACGGGAACGGTGCTCAAGAGGTCACATCTCTGGTGAAAGTCGGGCCTCAGCATCACGTCTACAGCGGCATACATGCGTTGCACACCTCGTCCTGCAGGGAACAATCGATTTAATCGGTACATGGTGGGACTAAGCTACAAGTAATTTGTGAATATTTTCTAGGTAAAGGCTGGGACTTCCCCTGAAACGCGAAGAGTGTGCGATCGTCGTCGCGGGCGGGCGGGCGGTGCATCCGACCACCCCACCTGGAGGCACGATGTGGACGCCCGGACCCGGCACATGACCTTCTACCACCACCGGCCTACAGCATCCAAAAGGCTCATCGAGTCCTTACCTAAAGTCCCTTTCCCCTTCCCCTCCCAACAGTGCAGGACATACCAGCATGGCGCGTACGAAGCAGACCGCACGCAAGTCAACCGGGGGAAAGGCCCCGAGGAAGCAGCTGGAGACGAAGGGGGCAAAGGTCAATTTGGGAAGCGTGAGTTCCAGACCAGGTAGGTAATCTTATTCTGTTCTGTTGGCTGCTTTGCAGGAGACGAGGGGTTGGAAGGGCAAGGGCGGGAAGCGCCTCTCCGGCAGCAGCGACACGGGTGGGGCCAAGAAGCCGCATCGCTGGCGGTACGGTGGCGCTGCGGGGTGCGTCATCAAGTTTCCTGAAGGAATGTGCTTGGAGTAGTTGTGGAGGACATCCCACTCCACCGAGTACGTCCTCCTCCCGTCGAACGCATTCAGCCGGCCCCGCTGACCGCTCCCACTGGCCCCGTCTGCTCCCTCTCCATAAAACTTCGGCACCGTCTTCTATTTATCGCTCTTGGTTTATTTTTCTTCGGTCTATCACACTCCTCATCACGCGCAACCTCCGCCCGCACGCACCTCGCAGGCTCTTCATCCGCAAGCTCCCGTTCCAGCGCCTCGTTAGAAAGATCGCCGAAGACTTCAGGGTAGGTAGAACTTCACGCATATCAAAAGCGCAACAAAACCACATCCGAATATCACTTCTCGTCAGCCGAATCTCCGCTTCCAGGCTGCCACCATGATGGCGTTCCAGGAAGCGTCCGAGAACTACCTCATCCATCTCTTCGGAGTGCGTCTCTCCATTATCAAATTTCTCAACAATGGGGTTCCAAAGACTTACCGGTTCGCGGTCCCCCGGTGCAGGACACCAACCTCGCCGCCCTCCACGCCAAGCGCATCACGATCCAGATTCGTCTGGCCCGCCAGGAGGCGGTATCGATGGCACATGTTAACACGATTCCTCGGCTTTGCAGGTCAAGGATATTGATCTCCCGAGGCGTTTTTGTGGGGAGAAGTTCATCAAGTGAAGAGCTATGACAGGCGCGGCTTGGGATCAAGGGCTCGGAAGGGGCTCAAGGAGCTTTGAGTGTGAAAGTTGTCGACACGCTGTTGTTTTCTGACAGCACGACCCATTTATATAGACGAATGAAATATTCCGGTAGAAAAAGCTTTGAAATTTCTGCTGTTAGGAAAAACCATGTCAGGCGGGCAGGACGCAGTCGGCGTAGAGAACGACCGAATCGTAGTAGGAGTTGTGCGCAGCGACGATCACGAACAAAAGGCCAATGCATTTTTAAGAAGTTCCCTCGCCACACCCCAACAAGGTCACCCCATTGCCATCCCTGTCTCTGAGGACAACGCCCTTCTCCGCGCAGCTAAGCGCGAGCTTGAAAGCCGACATCAGAGATTCGCTCTCCTCCATATGAGCCCATCTGAACGGTTCGGATCCTCCGAGCGACTCCATATGTATATCGCGCAGGGCAGGAGGGTCGGTAGCGAGCAGGGTACGTATCCAGTTACCGACAACATTGCGGGCGGCAGGGTCTGCAAAGCGGGCGGGCATGGTGACAGTTCTGAGAGCACGGCCGAACATGTCCCAATTCGGGGGGTTCAATGGGACGAGATCGGAAGATGAGCTTGTCGAGGTGTGACAGTAGCGAGGATCATCCCGCCGGCGTGACGGTGCGCGACAGCGAGCGTCAAGCTTCGAATTTGAACCGCATGGTTGGATAGGAAATGAAGCATGGCCTGAGCGTCCTGAGTATCGAAACGATGAGTAGTAATGGCCAGGTCTTCGGGAAGGGGCATGCTAGACTTGAGTAAGCGAAGTTGCGGCATCGAAAGTTTCCAAGCAGGCTATGGGCCGGGATTGAGATAGGCGTCGTCGGAATCGGTCCGTCCGAGGGATAGGCTCTTTAACTCAACGAATGTCCCAAGCATTTGAACGACAAGGTCCAGAGGGACCAATGAGTCCAGCGTGCAACCTAGGCGAGACAGCGTACGCCGAGACGAGGAAAGCCCTCGAAGTGTGGACAATCCGACAGTTGGGACGGTTGAGCTTACCCCGCAACTGAGGGAGCGGGGATGTGAACTCCTAAAGTCGCGCAAGGGCTGCGAGGAGCGTGGGTAAAGGCGATTGATCGAGGTTATACGTCGCTTTCGCCTCGTCACCCGGGGGGATACCAGACAAGATGAGCATGGCCGTGCCAGGATGCGTGCCGACGTAGAGCTCGGGGACGAAGTGCCTGACATGAAAGCCGGCCAAATCGAGTCGAATGACAGTGCTCAGCAGCTCCGTGATCTCGGGAAGCGAAGTGAGGATGACCGTCCGATACAGGAAGTTGGCGGCGACCGGCTCAGGGAACCTACGGTAAGCTCACGTTGCATCCTGTCGCAATTGCTATACAGAGGGAATGAAGTGGAAGAAGCGCACCTTTTTAAAGCTTTGCTAACAAGGCACAACCTCCCCCGCCGGCGTATCACCTTCTTGTAACCCAACTTGTTACGATCCTAGTGTCCGGCGTAAGCGAAGATACGCGACCATATTTCCAGGGGGAAGATTGAAAGTGGGTTCGACATCGAGAGTGGATTAGACACCGAGAGTGGATTCGACACCGAGAGCCGATTCGACATTGCGATCGAAAGTCAATTTGAGCAGAAGACGACCGGCCAGCAGACCGAAAAGGGAAGGAAGGAAGAGTGACCAAGCGTTGATCGAAGACGCTCGCAAACACTCGTCCGCTCAGCCCCGGAACCCCCACAGTGGAAGATCAGAATCTCATTTTCAAGCGCTTGTTGCTTCTCGAAATCGTTATCGTTCGAGCCGAACAGGCGCAGTGCATTTTTTGTGGAAATTGAGCAGGCTAGATCTGCCCAAAAGATTGCCAAGGCATCCCCGCCCGCGTCCTCTTATTGTGCTCCACCGCGGCGAGCGACATCACAGCTACCCTCTCCGACACAATCTTTGGTTGGGTGCTCGCATAAGACCATAAGAACTAGCTCAGAGTCTATCCTTCGACTCGTAACTGTCATGGCATGAAGCATCAGGATACAGGTGTGGCCAAGTGTGGCCAGGCCGGCCGCACTACTCTCAGGTTTCAAGCGCTCAGGACGGAGGCAGTCCTGGATCAGCTGCTGAACTCTCATAAAAAACACTCTTCACATAATCGGCTGATTTTGGCATGCAAGCCCAACCGCCAAGGGGCATTATGCGTGTCTATGCGAAACGGAGAACGTCCTCTACATTTCTACACCCTTTTCACCATGCTAGGCCACATCACGGCCTGCATATCCGGGAGAATGAAAAGCTAAACTCGTCGGGCTCTGGGTCGTCCAGGACAAAGGTGCCGCACGCAGGGCACTCACATGATGGTGGCTACCACTCGGCGCGAGTGCGATGCATTTCGGAACTCAGTGAGGTAGATCCCTGGATTTTCATACACGCAAAGGAGAGCTCAGTGATCGATACGAAAACGGAAGATGAACGATGAGGGGTGACAGAAAAACGGACCTTGCCAAGTCCCGAGGTTGAGCTGGCCGTTCGTGATAGGGATCGTGAGGCTAACGCCGATGATGCTGGACTTGGTGTGGGAGACGCTGTCCAGAATGATCCCATAATACGTCATTTAAATGTGTGTGCCCAATGCGGGTTGGAATAGAGATAGAGCAAACGCACGAGTCGTCCGGTCCCTCATCTGTATGCCGCCACGGCAGGCTCTCAGGCACGATACGGTCGAGAGCCATGTCCATGTCCCGTCGGACATCGCTGTCAAAGTTCTCGTTAATCGAAAGAGCGCACTGGGATGATGATAGTCACAGTTTAGTTTGAGTCGAGAGGGACCGAAGCGGCGGGAAGGTGGAGGGTATTAAGAGCATATCTGCTCACCGAGGTGTGCTGGCAGAACAGGTGCAGGATCCCAATCTTGGTCTTCTTCAGACCATCCTTGATCTCGCGTTGAATCTCGTCGGTCACCAGGTGGCAGCTTCCCAGGAGCTGCAGGGTGAGCATCGCAGAGGGGTTGCACGAGGAGGCACGAAGCCGGGATACGGACCCTTTGGAACGCCGGGAGAGGGTGACGGTCTTTTGCCACGACATGGAGTGCTGCTGATGTGAGAATGGAAGTACAAGAGGTGTCAGTCAAATGGAGAGGAGAGAAGACGAGAAGATGGTGCTGGGTGGTGAGGTCATTTCCCAGCAGGGGGCGTTCCGAGGAGCTGCGAGGGCCCCCCCGCGGACGGAGCGCGACAACCACAATGAAGGCGCGTCGCGGGTTGTCTTCCTTCCCCAACGGTCACTCCTCTCTGTATACTGACTTTCGCTGTTATCCCAAACGCTCGAAATCCAACGTCGATACTGACATATTCGAGCTAGTCAGCGCCATCTCTCGCTTTTCAAGTCGATGCACCACTGACACCTCCTTCGCGGACTCTTCTTCCATGGCAGTCCGGTCGCCTTTCGAAACTCGCTGCCCTTTTTGTTTTCCTTCACGTTTTTTCAACCTCTCACACTACACGTGAGGTTATCAAGTTTATACATTCTTTGGGCTCTCTCATTAACTTCTGTCGCTATTAGTCGCAACATGGACGACCCCATGGAGGGACCTTCGCGGCAGCCGATGGAAGTCGACGCCGCCCCAGCGGCAGCGCCAGCCACGCCAGTCGGTCCGCCCGTAGCGGCCGTCGTGCCTATCAACGGTCTTTCGACAGCCACTACCTCCCCAGCCGCCGCCTCCGCCGCGCTCGTACCGCGCGCCTCGTCTGTCAGCGCGGTCGACACGCTCAACGACGGACTCGTGACTATGCCGTTCGAGCCGCAACCTCGCACGGGCTACGTCTACGACCCCGCTATGTCGGGCCACGCGTCCCTCATCGAGGACGACGACGGCCCGCATCCAGAAGCGCCAGAACGCATTTCGTGCATCTTCCAGACGCTCAAGAACGGCGGCTGTATCAAGTACATGAAGAGGATCACGGGGAGGAGAATCCTCAAAGCCGAGGTCGAGCTCATACACTCCGAGGCTCATTACGAGAGCGTCGTCGCCTTTGAGTGTCCGTAGCAAATCCCATTCGTTACTCACTCGCCAACCTGGAAGGTACCCGCTGACCAGATCGCGTCCCCGATAACAGTCACGCCCGAGAGTCAGCTGCGCGCCAACTACCCCTTGTACGAGCGTCTGTCGGTCTACGTCAACAACAAGACGCCCGACTGCGCGGCGCTCAGCGCGGGCGGCGTCGTACAGATGACCAAAGCCGTCATCGACGGGCAGATCCGCAACGGGTTCGCGATCGTCCGTCCGCCCGGGCATCATGCCGAGCCGGAGGAGATCGGCGGATTCTGCTTCTACAACAACGTCAGCATCGCGACGCGCTGGGCGATGCGCAGCTACCCGAACCAGATTAAGAAGGTCATGATCCTGGACTGGTGCGTCGCGTTTCCGGAAACGACTTACTTGAGCACGCGGGAGCTGACCAGCCTTTCGACTGGCAGGGACGTTCATCACGGTTGGTCGCCCTCTTCCGCATTTCCCCGCATATTGGTGACTGACGTGAAATGCCGCTGGCAGGCAATGGGACGCAAAGAGCATTCTACGACGACCCGAACGTTCTCTACGTTTCGATCCACCGCTATGAGGGCGGGACGTTCTACCCGAGCACGAACTTCGGCGGGATGGACATGGTGGGCGCGCCGGGTGCGGAGGGAACGTGCGCGATTTTTTCTCTTGCCCCATCTCCTCTCTACACAATCAGCGCTGACAGAGGAGAGGCAGGTCCGTCAACGTCCCGTGGCCTGTGAAGGGCATGGGCGACGCCGACTACATCCAAGCTTTCCACAAGATCATCATGCCCATCGCGTATGAGTTTTCGCCTGATCTGATCATCAGTAAGTGTTGCGCGCTATTTCTCCTCGCCGACCTCACACTGAACTTTCAACGCGCTTCAGTTTCCGCCGGGTTCGACGCGGCGGAGGGCGACCACCTCGGCGAGAACCATGTCTCGCCCGCCGGGTTCGCGCACATGACGCATATGCTTTCGGGGCTCGCGGACGGCAAGTTGGTCGTGGCGCTTGAGGTATGTTGCTTGCAACCATCCGGCGTTCTTTCACGACTGAAGCGGACCGCCTATCTCGCTTTCACATGCAGGGCGGGTACAACCTCGAGGCGATCTCGACGTCAGCACTCGCTGTCACGAAGGTCCTCCTCGGCGAAGCTCCGCCGCCGTTCAGCGCACCACTCGAGGCGACTGAGCTGGCGTCGACGACGATTCAACAGGTGATGTTCGCTGCATCCGAGCCTGCGCTGAAATCTCGCTGATGTCGTCGTCCGCCCCAACAGGTTGCACTCACTCAGAGCGCGTACTGGAAGAGCATCACGCCCAGGGCCAACGAGCCCGTGGAAAGTGAGTGTCATATTGAAAGTCGCGCGTTCCTTCGCGATACTGACCGGTTCCTGCGCGCAGCTCTTACTACGGCCGGCGTTACCTCCGTCAGCCGTGCGTCGTCACTGCTCGATGGGTATCCTTAATCAACTGCTCATAGGTGGAGAGGGAAACGGTCCAGAGGTGCTCAAGGACCATCGGACGCGCTTCCTGTGCGACCAGTACGACATGTTCGAAGTTCCTCTCGTCGCAGAGGAGCTTCGGAATCGTTTCGGCCGGCAAGTGTTCTGCACGTACGTCGCATTCTTCGAACAGACTGACAGCACCGCCCTTCGGCTGTCGCTCATCCGAGATTCGACAGGTCTGACATCTACGATGTCAAAACTTTGGTATTTTTCGTACACGACTTGTATGTCGTGGCTCTCGGTTTCGGGCTTGCCATCTGCTGACCCGTGCGCAGCGGCAATCTCCTCGTCGAGTCTCGGACTGCGGCGGACTACGACGTGAACATGGAGCGATCGTTCTTGGTGCGCACCTTTCGGGAACGTCCGCAAGTGCTGCTTCTCACTTATACACCGCCATCCTTCGCATAGATCGACTCTAGCCGCAAGATCGTCGACTGGGTCCGCGGAAACGACTGGGGGCTAATGGACGTCAACGTCCTGATCAACTTCGCGGCCAAGACGCGAGCCGTGAAGCCGGGGAAGGAGACGCTCGACCCTCTCAAGCATCTCGTCCAGACGCTTTGGGATAATTATATCGAGTACGTCTGTTGCAGCTCGCCCTCGGAGAGCACGGCGTATCCCGACTGACCTTGACCTGTGCGTTTAGCTTGATGGAGCTGGACACCCGCATCATCCTCGTCGGCTTCGGCACCGGCTGTACGGCGATCACGAAGCTCATCGAGGCGCGCAGCGAGCGCGTGAAGACTCGCGTTAAGGCCGTCTTGCAGGTCACCGGCGTCAATGACGTGCCGCGGGTGCCGAAGGTCCACCGTGATTGGTATTACGACGTACGTTTTTCATATCAGCTTTGAGCGCGTACCCGCATGCACTAACCGCTTCTGCGCCTGCCAGACATCCTATGTCCTCCTCCCGCGGGATCACGACCACTTTGAGAGCGAGAAGAAGGGCAAGACGTACGGGCGCCTTGTCCGCTCGGGTGTGTCTGTAGCGTCGCCGGAGCTTTCCTTACGTACGTGCTGAACCTGACGATACGTACTCTAATCCATTATCAGAGGAGACAAGGACGGTTCACCTTCTTCACGTGAGCATGGACGATTTTCAACGCTGGCTCGGGGGCAAGCTGGCGGGACCGACCAACGGGGGCGTAGCCTCGGGACCGGCAATCAATGGCACTGCCGCCGCAACGAACGGCGGGCCAGATCGGCCAGCGGCCATGGCGATTTCTTGAACTTCTTTCTTTAGGGTCTTGTGGTGGTTGAGATGTTGTCCGTTTGTGTACTGCATCTATACCTTGTTCTTGCATGTCGTGCGGATGAGATCTTCACTCGCTTGACCGAACACGAACACGGCCGGGCTTTGACAAACTTAGACTTGCTTGCAATGTCGCTGCCAGTCCTCAGTTCTATTGTTTGACTAGGATCCCAACTGCAACCCAAATCTACCATTCAAAAGCCGTAGCATGGAGTGTAAGAGGATGATGTGCTTGACACCCCGCAATGCCGCCGCAATGCCGCCGCCACGTGGCCGTATGTATGTGAGTAGTACGTTTGCCGAGCTTATTATGCGAAGCGGCGGCTCCTCACTGTCAGACCCTCTTCCAAGTACTTGCTCCCATATGTACTACTCGGCGTACTGCGCTGTCGAGATAACTGCGCGCGAACGCGCGTGGACGACCAAGAACGACTCCTGCGTGATGGTCATCGGCGGTGCTCCCTACCTTCCCCATCACCGCGATGAAGCTCACGCAGCTGAACCGGCGTCAGAAGGGAGCGCTTGCAACGGCTACCGTATTATCATTTCTTATTCTGGTAGCTCTACCCTTTCGTTATCAGCTGCAAAACACGCGTACGCCGTTCCGTCTTCATTCGTTCCGCCTTCCCTCAGCTCAGGGGGAGGACGTCCACTAATGATGGGAGGTTCGCTGCAGTGAGCTACGCTACTCGCCCGCTATGGGATACTCCTGAGGGCCCGGACGTCGTGTTACCGCACTTCTGGGCGGACGGGCTATCGGTATCAGAGCACCTGTGCCAGCTACATGGCTGGCAGCTGCGACGAACACAGCCCCAGCTCTTCGACGGTGTCCTGTTCAGGTGCGTCCGCATCTTGATCGTGTTCAGTAAAAGAAACATTGCATTGACCATTGAAAGATCTGCAGCACAGAGCTGGACTTGCTCGAGCTTCGCTGGAACGAGGTGAGTGGCATCACACCTTGCCGGCCCTCAGCAGAGGCGTTCCATGCCACTCAGCGCTCAACATATTATCAACAGCTTGATCCTGTCGTAGACAAGTTCTTCCTCGTCGAGGTCAGCATTCCTCAACTCTCAAGGCACGTAACTTTCGGAGTGAACGATTGACGTGTAGGGTCCTTCGTCGTCAAATGACAGTCCAACTCGACGTTCACGGGCCTCCCCAAACCGGCCGAGTTCTTGCTCCACGCGCAGGAGCCTCGATTCGCTCGTTTTCAGCACAAGCTCGTGCACATCGTCTTACCCCCTCCCGCGCCGGGGACACCGCCTTTCGACTACGAGGCCGAGCATCGCAGGGCGATGACTCGGCTTCTGAACGAGCACGGGGCGGGGCAGGGCACGCTCGTGATCATGGCCGACGTCGACGAGATCCCTTCGGCCCACAGCATTCGTCTGCTGAAGGGCTGCGAAGGCTGGGGTCGGAGGATGCACCTCGACCTTCGAAACTTCCTTTATTCGTTCGAGTGGCAGCTGCGAGGTGGAAGCTGGAGGGCGGCCGTGCAGGAGTGGGGTGCGGGAGAGTGGTATGGGCATTCGAAGAGGAAGGGGGCGCGTGCGTCGGCGTTGGCGGATGCGGGTTGGCATTGCAGGTGAGCTTTCTTTTCCGCTACAACAACTACCGCGATTCTCATCCTGAAGTGGCATTCCAGTTTCTGCTTCAGGACTATCGAGGAGTTCGTGACGAAGATGAAGGGTATTGACTTTTCGCGAAGGACTTGCACTGAAGGACGACGGCGCTGATCAGTCTCCGCAGGTTACTCGCACGCCGACCGCATCGGCGGGGACAAATCGTTATTGAATCCGCATCGCATACAGGAGACGGTGTGCACTGGCAAAGAGTGAGTCGTCCCCTGCCCGCTCGCGTAGTAACAGAAGCTGGCTGACACGCCGTGTGCCGTGTTAGCCCATTCAACATGCTGCCTGAAGCATACACGGTGCGCAAGCTACTCTCGTATAGCAGGTTGCGCGTACTGACACTTCTCGAACAGTGGAAGGACATGCTCTCCTTGATGGACCTGGAGCCGTACGTGACGTGCAGGCTTCTCCGAAGGACGTGTACGCGTTTTCTCACCATCCTCTCCAGATCGAAATCCGCTGTGGGGCTTCCAAAATATCTCATCGAGAACTCCGAGCGATTGTACTACCTCCTGCCCGGAGGATGTGTCCGTGAGAAGGTTGAACGATGAACGCTATGCCGTTGACCGACTGAGTGCGACTGTATCCCCCACTGCTGATGCGGTGGCTCCACTCATTCGCTTCTGCGATCCTTCAACCCGCAATCGCTTACAGGTCCGAGGCCTGAGGCGACGCAACGTGCGAGACAGGTCAGACGACGCACCATTTTGCACACGACTCAGCAGTGAGAACCAAAACGCTCTTGCGCGAAGCTGTGCAGTGTCCCATCGGTCCGACCAATTGCCTTCCATCACAAATCTCTACCTCGAATGGGACGATGGAGAGTCCAGCTCAAGTCCAGCTTCAGAATCAATTGAATGCCGACTTTCCCCTTGTTCAGGCACGGTACAGTTTTGGCGAAGGGGCAATGCACCGGATTCAGAATGCATCCCAATCTGCGTCACCTTTCTTCGCCTTCGTTGCCCAGGCCCAGAACAACGGTAATGTCACTGTCACCGTCACCGCAGCTCCGACCTCGCGTCCGATTCGCTACAGCTGTATGGAAGGGCAACTACGAGTACTGCGAGTTGTACTCGCCCGAAGAGTGGCACGAGGACATTGGGGAGTGGGTGCGACTCGGGGGTGCCGAACGGAGGACTCCGGAATATTCGGACTGGAGGTACGATTCATTCCAAGCTCATGGAGTACCGAGCCTGAAGCTTTGCTGACCGCGGCCTGAGCCCTTTCCAGTTCTGATAGCGGCGTGCGTTGCCGTCATCGCAGCGATGAGTTAAATGGAGGGTGGATGCTCGGACTCGCAGGACGGATTTGGGGGACGGATATGGGACACTTCTGCATATTTATTTTTCTGAATGACTGTACAAATGTGTGGTAATGGCGTCCACCAGGCTGTTTTGCGGTTCTGCGGGGAGCGGTCGCTTGCGAAGGACATGTGGACTCCAATAAGGCCCTGCTCAACTCTGACTGCACACGTAAGACAATTCATAAAAGGAAGAAGGATTGGATCCCTCTTGATTTTTTTCACTCGTTTTAAAGACAACCACGAGCGCGATCTATCTCCCCGAATCGTGCCTCTGACCTCTTACTTCCTGTAGCTTCTGGTATGATGGAAAATCGGCACTACATTTTTGTCTACCGATAATCTGCCTCTGTACGACTGCTATCACCAGGCCGGTTATCCGTCATTTCATGTAGTTGGCGCTGAGGCCATACACCAACATTCAAAATTGCTTGTGCAGGGTCGGTTGGTTAAGCGGTGGAGTGAGTGTTCAACACAGTGTAGAGCAAATAATCTGTGTGTTGTGAAGAATCAAGACCATCAACGCGGGTGAACGAGTGCTAAACCAGGAGGGAACGAGTGCAGCGGACGTGTGGCAAAGTTTCCTAGCGGCATATTACCAAGTTCGACCCATGTTGCAGTAGGTTTATACACTCGTAGTCCTGGGCTGATAGCGAGACTTTTGAGGTGGGGCGAAGTCCGCTGAAGCAGTGCTTTTGATAAAATACATTGCCTTTGTCACACTAACAGGTTGGATAGTATAACGGTTAGTACATTGGATTCTGATTTCAAGGAGTCAACTCCCACTTTTTCAACTAGA
>JTLS01000834.1:0-13162 GCA_000826855.1 Basidioascus undulatus | reverse complement strand
CACTCCAAACGCTCCTCACGGCCTTCCGAATAGCGTACGCCGACCCGTCGTTCGATCTCGCCGACGTGGAGTGCATCTGCGTCTCGCTGCTCGATCAGGTCAGTTTGCTTCCCTGCCTCCCCTCCCTTTACTGTCCCTTGGCCTCGGTGTCGATGTCCCGTGGTCCGTCTTTGAGAGAGGAGAGCAAGAGATGTTGATGCTTATGATGGTTGTGGAACGCGGACGCGAACAGGGATACATGAAAGCCTACATCCTGCATTCGTCACGCACGGTCGTCCTCCAGAAGGGCGAGCTGATGGGTTTCCCGCGGTTGAGGGATGTTGTTGGGGTGGACACGATCAAGTAGGGCACGGAATTCTGAGACGGAGTGGTTTGTCTATACGCGGCGTCGAGAGCTATGCGAGAAGGTAAGGCTTGTGCGACTGAGATTGACCGCCTGGATAAGACATCATATCGGCACCACTCCATTCCAAACTCCATTTTTTGCAGCATGTTGGACCACAGGTGCCTTCTCGACATCTTGGGTTTCTCCTGCCACCTGTGGGCCACACCGCTTAAAACACAGGTCCATGTAGACGGAGGGAGAGATTGCCAGTGCTGTTCCCGCGCTGCACGACAATTGTGCAATGTGTTTCCTTTCGGCGGATGAAAGTCGAGTGGCGGGATTTGACCTCTCAGGTAGGGAAGGCACAAGCTCGAGCATGGGCGGCCTCCAGAGACACATCCGCCCCTTCCACCAGTTGCCGGAGTCAATCGCTGCCCCGCCACACCATCAAACATACCATCCCGATCTTTGAGCTCAATCACCTCGCTCTCATAGAAGCCATGCTACTGGCCCTCGCTGTCTTCGTAGGGTGGCTCTTCGGCTTCCTGCTACCCGCTCATCCCTGTCGTACGGCTCTGCCCCGCCACCACCGCATCCCGGCAGGCTTCACGATCTTCTGAGGGAGATTATCCTTCACGCACTGCATTTCCTTTCCCCGACAGAGATACGCCCATTCGCCCTCGCTTCCCGGGCATTTCGCCAGCTGGTTGCCGGTCATGTTCTCTCGGGCGGTGGTCAAACTCGGCCATTGGAGCGACTACGACGTTCATGAAACCTTCCGCCGCTTTGCATTAACCGCAAGCGGAGGCGCTCCCGATACACTGAGATTCGTCCGGCAAGTCCATGACACATCCTTCTGTGGAGCTGAAGAGCTCGAGGCTAACTCCACTCCGCTACATCAACGTTAACAGTCGACTCGAGATTTATTTCTCGTACTCCATGTCGGCATCTACCAAAGAAGGGGCCGCAGGCCTTCTGAGTGCTTCTATTGAACTTCGCCTTCTGATCAAGAGCGCTCGTATCTGACCGCCTTTGGCGTCGCCGTGGCGTCTGCTTGCCCCTCTCTCCGGCAACTCGTCTCCCCTGCACCCAGATCCGGAGCCAGTCTGCCTTTATATTGCTCCTCTCTGCTTTCAGAAAGATCAGAGTCCTTCACTCCTGCCGACTTGACAGTCCAGAGAAGCTCTGGCCAAGCGAGCTGCAGTCCGTGATGGAATCGTTTTTGTCGTGCTCGCTCCCTATCCTACGCTCGATAGACTTGCAATGCGAAGCATTCGACATGCCATCCTTCGCACGCCAATATCCTAGCTGCGAACTCCGTCGCTTGTCTTGCGGGCCTCAAGGAACCTACTAGGACTGCCTTGAATTGATCAGCAGAGCCTATCCAAGATTGTGGGAACTCCGTATCTGTCTTGATGGCTGGTAATGGTGTGTCTTCTTATATCTTTGGGTGGCAACTATCTGAGAGCTAATGGAACTCCTCTCGATACCTCTGCAGAGCACTCTGATCTCGACCTTCTGACGTGCTTGCCCTCTCTGGTCGAGCTGCGCCTGCCTTCCAACCTGGACAGTGCGAGGCAGGATCCTGCGCCGCCATGCTTTCGATACTATCGTGGATCTAGCCAACTTTTCACTCTACCAAAGGAATGACAGAGTCGAAGCTCCGCACGGTATGCCGAGGTGACCAAGGAGCTCGCGGTGCGCCTTCCGCACCTGAGTCGTATGAGCTGGGCACGCTTCAGTCATGCAGCAATCACAGAAGGAGACTTTCTGGGCAGACTAACTTTCCGAATGACCCGGCGGGAGGAAGGGAATACTGTATTGGAGGAATTGAGGAATATGAGTTTGTATGAACGTCTTTTTTGACTTGATATATTCGCACAAGGCAATCCATGCTTGCGAGGCATGTTGGTTACTTTGCATAGTAGCGAAAAGGTCACTGGTATGAAAAGTCCATATTCAGGAAAGTTACTATGGTACCGATTTGATACAGCCAGTTGTCCTTGTGCGTGACGCGGACCACCCAGGCAGTCTCGACGTGGCTACCATTCAGAGCTCCCGCAAGCTTCCGGTTCGTGCGCTTGCGACGGCTCATCGAAGTGCACGAAGTTATAGCGTTTATACCCTGACTGCATTGGAGGACGCCTTACAGCTCTTAATGTGTTGCCGAGAACAGAGGTACTTGTCCTCATTGTAGAGCGTTGGTCGGAAAGGACTGTACTTCTCATACTGAGTTTGTCCGACCTCCCAATTCTGGATCCCCTTTCTCTAAACACGGAATGAAGAATCCCTTGCCTGAAGTCACAAGGACGAATGCACGAAGCTGGCGCTCAAGCTGAAGGCCCGAAAACGAGTAGATAAAAAAAAAATCAAAAACACGCCGCGGGCACCCTCGCGATCGTGCGTCACCACTTTACTTTCGCTCCGCGTCCCGGCGCGTCGCCTTTGCCCTATCCCTCATCTTGCCACCACCACCGCAGCAACCCACCATGTCGGCCCCTACTTCGACCAAGGCCAGCGCGCCTACCAACAAGGGCTCTCTCACGGATATCCTCGACGAGATGATGCCGCTCCCGGGCAAGGGTTCCACAGCAGAGCAGCCCAAGAACGCGCGCAAGTCGTCCGCCGGCGACGATGTGGAGAACGTCGACGCTGGGGCTCAGGATGATAAGGACGGCGAGAAGAAGAGCAAGGGCAAGCGCAAGGACAAGGCAAGAACATTTCTGTCGCACGCCAACGTGCGGTGTTACAAGCAAACAATGCAGTGCAATAGTCCCTCTAGCTCTCCATCACCTCATCCGCCTCCTCGCCTTCCACACGCGCCCTAAAGTGCGCCACGACGACCGCGTTCCTTCCCTCCTTGCCCTTCAGCCTCATCCATCGCCCAAGCCGCGGCTCCTGCCCCACAGCAGCGACGAGCAGGACCTCCTCGGGGTCGGTCGGCTTCGCCTGCGGCTTGTCCGCCCCGTTGCCGGCGACGGCCGCCGGCGAGGACTGCCAGTGCGCGAGGTCAACGACGCCTTTGGGCGGGGAGAGCAGCTGTAGGGAGTTGACGATTCCGGGGGCGGGGACGGTGTACGGGAGAGGGGAGAAGGACTTGAGCTTCGCGTCCAGCTGCCAGAGGCGAAGGTGGCCGTCGCAGGAGCCTGGGTTAGGTCGGGTGGTGCAAGGTTAGTGAAAGGAGGGATGGGAAGGGCCATCGCGTGCGACGAACCAGAGACGAAGAAGTCGGCGTAGGGCAGGCAGGCGACCGACGTGATCCACCGCGGCTGGAGGATCTCGCCCTCGGTTTCGGAGACGTGGGTGTGGGTGCCGTGCGCGAGGGGGAAGGTGAAGATCGGCTTCTTCTTGGAGGTGTTCCAAAGACAAAGGGATCTGTATGAAGGTTCCAGGATTCAGTTGGTCAGGGTCGAGCGATTGTATGAGAGAAAGCCGACGCACCCAGAGTCACCGCCCGAGATGAAGTGCACCTCGTCGATCATAGCGACGCACTCGATGCTCCCCTCCACATACCTCTCCGCCTTCTTCTTTCCCTTTCCCTTCTTCCTTCCCGCGTCCTCATGCGCCTCCTCATCATCGTCCGCCCCGCCGCCCTCCAGCACCTCCCGGACCTTGCTCCGCCCCCCGCCGCGGAAGACGAGCTGGCTCTCGTCGACGACCTTCCAGAAGCGCACGGTTTTGTCCCGCGCGCCGGCGGAAACGGCCGTCTCGGCCCGCAGCGCGGAGACGTCCAGCACGTGGTCTTGGTGTCCGAAGAGGGTCTCGACGTACGCCGGAGGGTCGGGAGGGGAGAGGGGGAAGGAGAAGAGCTTGAGGGTCCGGTCGAGAGAGGCGGCGAAGAGAGTGGGAGGGGTGGTGAGGCGGAAAGAGAGAGCCTGAAGGAGTGGCGTGTGTGTTTTCAGTAAAAAGCGCAGCATAGAGCTGGCAAAGGTACGCACGGATACGGTGTCCTTGAACCCAGCCAGCCCCTTGACCCACTTCGCCATCTGTTCTCCAGTCTCTCCACCCGTAGTGTCCCACACACCGACCAGCTTGTCCTTTCCACCGCTAACCACCCACCGCCCGCACTGGCTGCCCGCAAGGGCGACAACCTCGCCATCGTGCCCCTCGGCATCTGTCTCCCCTCGCCGTCTCCGCGGGAGGCGGCCGAGAAGCTTGCCCGTTGCGAGCGAGTTCTGGGCTATCGACCCGTCTTTGGAAGCGGAGAGGACGGTGGGTTGGGCGGGGGAAGGAGGGAAGACGGCGATGGCGGAGGTCGGGGTGAGGCGATGGGATCGGGTGACGGAGACGGTGGAGACGAGGGAGAGGCGGGAGGCGAGCAGAAGGTGGAATTTGCCGGATTGCTCGAGCTAATGGGAAGACGTAAGGGTGAGTCATTATGGGTGGGCAAGTTAAAGTGATCAGAACGTACGACATCCTTCTTCAAGCGAGCTGCGATGATCTCCCGGTCGATCTCAGCGGCATCGTAGTCCCCCGTCTGCTCGCCTGTGCCGCGCAAGACCAAGCTCCCAATCAGTAAAGGCCCCATCGCCCAGCGCTTGAGCTCAAGGTACTCACCAGCAAGCCCTTCCAAATACAGCTTAGCCAGCCGGACGCGCTTGTCCTGCGCCGTCTCGTCCTCGTCCTCGCTCCCGCTGCTGCCGACCTCGTCGCGGTCGAAGAAGCCGCCATCGCGGTCGGAGCCGGCGCCGGAGGACGCGTCGTCGTCGCTCAGCTCCTCGTCCCTACTCTTGCCCTTGCCATTGGCCGCGGGGCGGGCCTTCTTTGAAGAAGAGGCGGGGCGGGCGGAGGAGGTGGAGTTCGACTTCCGCTTCTTTGAAGGCACGGAGAAGAAGCGGTCGGGCATCGTTGGGAGCGTACGAGCGGAGGACTGGGAGGTGTCTCCGCTGGGTGGAATCCGAAGTTAAAGGGAAAAAAGTGTCAAGAAGAAAGAGGCTCTTGAACGTGTAAGCGAGAAGACAAGCTGAGCGTCGCCGCCAAAATCTGGCTTCCGCTTGACGTCGCGCCTGGAGCGTCAAGTAATTCTAAGCAAGAACGCGTACTCCTGGTCTTGCGCCTCCTTGCCTTCCACCATCATCATCACGATGAGCTCGCCGGCTCCTGTGCTCAACCCGCATAAACCCTCAGCAGAGGACCTCAAGGCCCTTCTCGACCGCCAGCTGGCGCTGCTCGAGCGCGAGCGCGAAGCTGAGGTCAAGCAGGCGAGCTTGCTCACAAGCAACGTCGCTCAGCGGGTGCTGGAGAAGAAGGGTCTGGCTGTGGGGGGGCTGGGTGTCGCTTCTATTAGTGTGGGCTTGGGAGGTAAAAGGTGCGCTTGTGGGATAGGGAGGGGGGCGCGGGAGTACGCCATAATGCAAACGTTTGGGCTAAGTTGCGATCTCCTTCGTGCAGTATGGTCGAACTGGACAGGCCTTCGGCATACCATACGTCGCCAGTCATGCCTCCTCACACACTCCGGTACATTTGAATCCATCTATACACCCTCAACACCACACCTGATCAAGCCATCTGGAGTTCTGTCAGACCAGGCGACCTCGCCCGCATCGCCGCACACGTCTCCGACTCTGCTTCCGGCGCCCTTCCGAAGAAGGCCAAGAAGCCTTCAGCGAAGGATGCCAGTAAAGACAAGGGGTCCGCCTCGTCCGAAGGCGTCGAGGGTGTCGTTGCGAAGGTGTCCGATACCCGCATCGTCATTGCGGTGGACACCAGCCGCGGCGCGGGGGAGGAGGAGCTCGAACTGCCGGAGCGCTGCCGAATGTGCGTTAAACATCATAGGTCTTCACTATTTGCCTTGACCTCATCATGGTCATTGTACAGTATCAAGCTCGCCAACAGTGCGACCTTCGACCGCATGCGGAAGACACTCGAGCGGCTGCAGCGCACGCTCGTCCCCGCCGACATGACCTCAGGCGACGGCGGCGCGTCCGAGCCGCCCTCCGCCCTTCTGCAGACCATCTTCGGGCTGTCCGCGCCGACGCACACGCCGCTGAAGGGGGAGCCGACGCTGTTTGACGAGAGCTTGAACCCGAGCCAGCGCGCGGCGGTGAGGCTGGCGCTCGAGATGGACCAGGTAGCGCTCATCCATGGCCCGCCCGGCACGGGAAAGAGTCATACACTTGGTAGGTGTGTGGATAGCTGGTATCCGGAGGCTGCGCTGATGAGGCGTGGACACGCAGTCGAGATCATTCGCCAATTCGCAGCACAAGGCAAACGTATCCTCGTCTGCGGCGCCTCTAACCTAGCTGTCGGTTCGTCACCACCTATCTCTTCCGGCCCCTTTCACCCCATCCCCTGCTTCTGCTCACCCTCCCGTGACCAGACAACCTTCTCGAGCGCCTCGTCCCGCACAAGCTCCCCGTGACGCGCCTCGGCCACCCCGCGCGCATTCTCTCCGCCCTGCACACGTCCACGCTCGAGTTCCAGACCGCGCACTCGTCCGCAGATGCGGTAGTCAAGGACGTGAAGGACGAGATCGAGCAGTGGATGCGGGACTTGCGGAGCGGGAAAGTGCGCGGGAAGGAACGGAGAGTGGTGTGGAAGGAGGTGAAGGAGCTGCGGAAGGAGTGTGTGTGTTTGCGCGGGAGCGGCGAAGGAGTAGTAGAGCGAAAGCTGAATGTGGTGGGAATGAGCAGGTACAGGCAGAGGGAGGGAGGAGTCGTTAAGGGCGTCGTAGCGCAAGCGCAGGTGCGTGGCTTGAAGGATAGACTGCGCCATCCGCCGCTCATAACAGGGGATGTTTCACACAGATCGTGCTGGCGACTTGCCATGGCGCAGGAGGGCGTCAACTCTGGTCGCAGCCTGACTTTGACATCTGCATCATCGACGAGGTGGGTCCCGCAGGTCGCTCGGTGACGACAGGCCCATCCAGCTGAACCGGTGCATTATTAGAGCACTCAAGCTCTAGAAGCGGCATGCTGGATTCCGATTCTGCGCGCGAAGAAGCTCGTCCTGGTTCGTCTCTGCTTTGCTCGGCATCGCCTGAGCGACCCTTTACTGACAGGCTGCTGTGGATCAGGCTGGCGACCCGCTCCAGCTCCCGCCTACCATCCTGTCCGACACTTCGCGTCCAAACCGCAAAGATAAGAAGAGCAATCCTCCTACCAAGTCGTCCGCCAAGTCCAAGTTGAAGGCCGCGCCTGAGAAGGCGAAGGACAAGGCTGATACGGCGACTCCCGCTGAAGGCGACGCGCTAAGCGACGCGGACGCCGACCCGTCGACGCCGGCGCTCAAAGCCGCTGCTGCCCCGCCCACGGGGCCGCGTCCGAGGCTGCGTCCGCCGCGGACGCTTGAGACGACCCTGTTCGAGCGGCTGCTGCATCTTTATGGGGAGGGGCTCAAGGCACTGCTGACCGTGCAATACCGGTGCGTCTTCCTCGTTGTCCCGTTCTAGCCAGGCTCGAAAGCTAAAGCCAGGTGTCACATTCAGCATGCATGGTCCGAGCTTTTCTATGCCGTTCGGCTCTTCGGCTCCCGCTCACTGTTACTTCTTCACACAGACCTAATCCAGCAGTTCCCCTCCGCGACGCTCTACTCCAATCTCCTCACCTCCCACCCCTCCGTCTCCTCTCGTCTTCTGTCCGACCTCCCGAACGTCACCGCCTCCGACGACGACGGCACGCTCAGCGCGCCGCTAGTCTTCATCGACACAGAGGGATGCGAGTACTACGAGCGCACGGAAGGCGAGGGCCAGGGCGGCGACGAGGGGAGCAAGCTCAACGAGAACGAAGCGGAGGCGGTCGTGCAGCATGTGGGAGAGCTGGTGCGTTTCGTTGCATGGGCTGAAAGGGATTGGTGTCGGTCGCTGACTACGTGTGGATCAGATGGACGCTGGCGTGCTGGCATCGCAGATCGCTGTTATCACGCCGTACGCCGCCGCAACCTCCCACGCGCTGACGAAGACGATATACTGACGGCTGAGGCGTCGCGCAGATACCAAGCTCAAGTCGCGCTCCTCTCCTCGCTCCTCCACCCCGCCAACCCCGAAATCGAGATCGGCTCTGTCGATGGCGTTCAAGGTCGCGAACAAGAAGCGGTCATCATCTCGCTCGTACGCAGTAATGAGAAGGTAGGCGCTCTCCTTTCTCGCGCCCAGGTAGCCATGGAAATTGATGTACAATGTGCGTGGCAGGGCGAGGTCGGGTTTTTGAAAGAAGAGCGCCGACTGAACGTCGCAATGACGAGAGCGAAGCGGCACCTGGTGCATTCGGCATTCTACTTATGTCCCGTACCGCCGACTGACCCGTCGCTATTCAGTGTGTCGTTGGCGATTCGGGAACCGTCAAGCGAGGCAGCGATTTCCTCAAACGGTAAGTGTCGCACCATCGCATTCTGACTTAGACGGGTACTGATTCGGGTGCTTATGCTTTCACAGATGGATGGACTTCTTGGAGGAGAAGGCGGAAGTGCGAGTGCCCTGAGATCAATAGGAAGCGTTCGCAGCTGCATCTGTGGCTGTGAACTCGCAGAGGAACTTGCCGTTTCTTCCTTTGCTTTGCGACGGTTGGCTTATCAGACCGCTTCGAGCTCGCTGCTTGCAGCGATATTTATTGTACCCGAAAGTGACGATACTGATTCACGCACTGCAACGGCTCCCGCCAAGTTGGACGGGGCAAATTTCAGATCGCCCGGCCAAGAAACACAGAATGCCGTGGCTCTTCGACGGAGGAAGCGATGCATGAAGCCTTCGCTCGCGGGCCGTTGCCGTTGTCGCGCTATACCTCGCCGTACAAGCTCGAAAATCAGGTATACTATCGATCACACCTTGCATTGATGTTGCCTCTCCGCAACCGACAGCGATTATGCTCGCACTCATCGCCACGGTGCTACTTGCTCCACTCACCATTTACTTCCTCCTTCGCGCTTTTCTGGATAAATGGATCGATGAAAGAACGACTGCAACGCCCGCGGCTAGGCGCGATGGCACCCCGCGCAAGGGGGCCAAGATTGAGGGCACTGCGGTCGTCGCTGGAGGCAGTCCGGCAAGGTTGATAACAGGTAACGACGAGTGCTTCCGCTTGGTTCAGGAGGTATGCTGACAGGGTTTTGGTGGGTAGCTCGCGTCCGCAGCGCGCACTTCGCCGAGGTCGTCGTTCTCCAGGCGGAAGAGGTCGACAGGAAGCGGACCAGGCTCGAGCAGACACGTTATCTCCACGGTACTAGCAGTCCGTCCTTGCCTACAGTTGAACGAGCATGCTGACACGCAAACAGTCATCTTCAGCTTTGTGTATCTGACGCTGCAACAAATCTTCAGCACGTTCGATGAGAAACTGCGAGACGCTGGTGGACTGTAAGTGCCTTTCGTTGTCAACTGCCACCGGTAGTGGTTGACGGCTGAAGATGGTGTCGTCTTCAGAGCATTGCCCGTCAACCACCTCTGAATCTCTGCTCAGGGCCGTCCATTTGCGAAGATGGGCGAAACGCCGGTCAAATCGGCTTACACCTCCCGCAGCGGGTGCGGCACTTTTCTCTGTCTCGCGGTTTTCGCCGTATACACACACGTCTTGACCGATAGCGTGTCATACCAGACTCGAACAGCTCGTCCGCTCTCTCGTACGACAGTCGTGTCCCAACGTCGAGATCACGGACCGGTGCCGTTGTCAACGCCGTGAAAGTGTCGAGCACCGGGTTCAGACTGTCACGTACCGTCTCGAGGGTGGCTCAACGGAGGAGATCGAGATTCGTGGATGCGACGGACGTTGCGGATTCTGGTAAGCCTTCCTTTCATCTCTCCATTTCTACAGGGACAACTCTGACATTTTCTCTGCAGTCAGGAGAATGCTTGCCAAAGCAGGGGTCCGGCCGGCAAAGACGACTTCGTACCATCCGCACACTCGCTCTTCATAGGTACGCCTGGAGCCAGCTTGTGCCGTATGGGCTCAACTTACTGAGATCGCTTCACTTCGCAGATGCTCTTCGACCTCTCGAACCCAGAGCTTCGCGCGAAGCTCAACCTGCCCTTGCCGTGGTCATCCTTTGCCGGCCTGTTCTTCCTGCCCGGTCCGGCAGGCAGCGTCACTCACGACCGCTTCAGTATCTCCCAGCATGAGGAAGGCGACAAGTGCACGTCCCTGCTCTCTGAGGATTTCAAATTATTTCCGACTACAACTGTTTTCCGACTACAACTGTTTTCCGACTACAACTGTTTTCCGACTACAACTGTTTTCCGACTAAACATTCTGCTCGTTATAGACCGTGTCGTATGCGGTGACTGGGGGGAAGAGGGCGAGGGCGACGTGACCGCGTCGCCTGACGACTTGCTCGAATTCTTCTGCTCGGTGGCTGTTCCGTCTTCCAGTCTTTCCCTGCTTCTAATGCTCCTCTTATTCTACCATCTACGCTGCAGACGAGCAGTGGAAGGCCCAATTTCTCTCAACGCTTATCGCAGACCAGCCCGACGCGCCGCTCATCCATGTCAAGAGCGGGCCGTCGCACATCGTCTACTACGACCAAGCGTCCGCGCCGTCCAACTTCGTCGCCCTCGGTGACTCCATCGCCCTCGGTGACTCCATCGCGAGGCTGAATTGTACGTCCCTCCTCTAGTATCAAGGACGGCCGGCCTGGCTGTTGACGCCGCCGGCCTCCAGCGACCTATGGCCAAGGCATCACCGCAGCGTGCATGGGCGCGATGATGCTCGACGAGTCTCTCCGCGGAGTCGGATAGACTTTTCCATGCGCTACTTCGGGAAGATCACCCCCAGAGTGAAGCACTTTTAGTTCCTGGTTGCTGTTCCGCAGCGCAAGGTCTAGGTGGACATATCGCTGACGCGGAGGGATGCAGCGATCGCAACCGCGCCTTGGACTATGGGCACGCGGCGAGAGTACCCGCAGAGGATGAGACTGGGGTCCGTACAAGGTAGGCTCCTCCAATGGGCTCGCAGCACCGTCTCGGAAGCTTACAGTGTTGTGCGTCCAGATGGTTCTCGAAACAGGTGATGCTGGCAGCTCTGAAAGTGAGCAGCACCTGTAACATTGCTATTATTCACTTGGAAGGGATGCTCATAACAGGCTCAACAATGCAGGACTCCTACGTCGCATTCAAAGTCAGGACTGAGATGCAGCCGGCGATCTCCAACCGCGCTCTCGTCGACCCCGTCTTTTGGGCGAAGATTCTCAAGCAGATCCTGTTTGGCTAGAGCGGAGGCCGCTTCTTTTTAGATATATAAATTTGCGCTGTTGAGTAATGTTTTGATCTTTTGCTAACAGCTGTGTGGCAAGTCCGTATCGGAAGCCTAACTGAAGAGACAGCCTACCGTCGAATTGCCCCGCGAGGATAGACCCATAAGCGACTACTGCAGTGTGAGATTTACGTACTGATTCTATACCAGACCTAAACTGTTGGTAAACTTCATTTTAAGTGTCGTTCCGTTGGTGTTAGGGTCGGTGTGTTCCCAGGCAGCAAATTGCAAAACCTCTTTTTGTAGCGTGCACGCTGCGAGCTGCAGTCGCATCGCTGATGGAAGCGCCTCCACGCACAAGCATGTACCATCCGCTCAACGTTCATCCATATAACTCGTCCCATTTCCAAAGAATTAACCTGTGTCTTATCAGCCGCTGTGCACAGGCACTGACAGCGTTGACCCCGCTATCCCGACGTTCCCAGGTCGCTGCAAGCGAGGCCCAAGACATGAAAAGGCTGGGATTCCTTTGTTCCTGATCATCCACATAGATTAGGCACTCTCTAACACCAATTTTCACTGTCCCCGCACCACACCTCACAACTCACATCCTCCATGCGCGCCCATCCCGCCACTCCTCTGCAAGAACCCCCGCGCCCTCGGCCTTGAATAGCAACGCTGGTCCAGCAGGGAAAACAAAATGTACATTATGTAGCTCGGTAGGTATGTATGGCCATCCCTGACTACACGGTGTTCGTCCCACCCGTAAGGGCCGACGCCGAGCTGAGTGCAGAAATCCACCTCCGTTCTGTCTCAACATGCAGCAATTTGCAAGATGGTCCCTTGGGTGTGTACAGGGAAGGAAGCGTCTCATCTTTGCTGCACGCACTAGAAAGCTCCGAGTTCCCCTCGCCTGTAGCAGCAGCAGGCAGCGGACAGTGCACTGCGTTCGTTTCCTCACATCCTACGAAAGCCTCACGAAACGCTCTCACACCCGCCCCCAACTGCGGCGTGATCAAATCAGGAACGCATACGTATATGTGCGGGAACATACAACAGCCAGCCCAACGCTACAACGCTACAAGCCACCTCAACACGCACCCACCTCGTGTCATCGTCAAAATATGAAAGAGGAAAAAAAGGGGACTACAACAGAAGAACAGACATCCCGAACGAGCTCGAAACTCACTTCCCTCAATCACGTCCCCCACCTTGCACCCGCGCCAGCAGCCAGCCCCACCCCGACGCCCAGGGCGACCGCGAGCCCGGCAACCCACCCCCACCCCCAGCCCAAGCCAGGCCATGCGGGGCGGAGGAGCGCGAGGAGGGAGGGAATGTGGAGCGGGTCGAGGAGGAGCGGGTGAGCGCAGGTCGCGTACGGGTGGTGTTTGGGCGTTGGGGGGTGCGCGTGGGAGGAGGAGGAGGAGGAGAGTTGGGAGGAGAGGAGTGCGGAGGAAGTAGGCGTGGTAGAGGGAAGGGGCTCGGGTGAACCAGGGGGAGAGAAAGGGGGGAAGGCGCGCTCAGCGAGCAGGCGCGCGAAGTCGGCTTCGAACCCTGCGCCCAGGACTGCAGCGCAGGACCCCGCTGGGCGTGGGGGAGCGGGAGCGGAGGAGGAAGAGAAGAGGGCGAGTTCGCGCTGTTGCAGGAAGAGGCGGGCCGCGGCTGTGCGGTGTGTCGAGAGTGAGGGGAGGGAGAGGAGAGGGACGGATGGTGGGAGGGCAGG
>JTLS01000833.1:0-13199 GCA_000826855.1 Basidioascus undulatus | reverse complement strand
GTTGATCTGGTCTTTTGTCAGGATCCGGCAGAGTGAAACGGATCGCAACGGGGGCTACCCGGGGCTTGTGAGGGCAATGGTTGATTACGAGACGAGTAAGGTTGGAGCAGGGACTACGTTAAGGTGGGAACAAGAAGGCAAGACCAGATGGAGAACATGTAGAGGGTACGTGGGTGTTCTTATACTGTGGAGAGACAAAGGGAGGCCAGGAGTACAATAGCTTGATGGAAGGGACAAAGGAAGGCGAGGAGGTGGACAGGATGACAATAGGACAAAGGAAGGCAAGGAGGTGGACATGAGGTGGCAAGGTTTGACAGTTGACGAGGATTGAATAGTTGTTAAGACGTTCATGACAGTGATCTTGCTATGCAAGGGCTGGAGGGGAGGATGGAGAGGGGGGCAGGGTTGGGGATTTCCATGCTGGCGCATTCAAACTTCTGTTTTATTCCCATGTTACACAATCTATTTTCTTCACGCTGCTGATTCTCAGGCATTGGGGTCAGCCAGATCAAGGTGGAGGACCCTGACATGCTGACAGAGGAGTACATTGTCAAGCACCTTGTGCACCCAGGGGTTCAGATGGGGACCACTGCGAATGGGGCTGGGGAAGGCAGGGATAGGGCCGCTATGGAGCCAATGAGGAGGCGATGAACTGAACAGGGGTGGAGGAGGTTTGTGGTACAGAACGGGAGGGTGCCGTGGATGAATGGATTCTGCTTGCTGGATGTTTCTGTTAGGTGGACATGGAAAGGATAGCAGAGTTGTTTCTTAGTTGAAAATATTAATGAAGAGCTACTCGGAATGTCAATTTGGGGTGTTTGGGCCTGCCTTCTCTTGCAATGTCAACTGCAATGTCCACCAAGATGTCTACCCACATGTTGACTGGGACGTCTACTGGAATGTTGCCAGCCCCTTGCGACAGCTCCATTGTTTATTGTGCATGGCATCAAAACCGGGCCATCCCGGGCCTCAGAAGCCATTCCAGGCGCATACCAAGCAAGAGCACAATGCCAAGGAGCAGGAGCAGTGTGACACCAAGCAGGAGCAGAAGCGGTGCAATACCAAGCAGGAGCAGAAGCGGCACAGCACTGAAGAGAAGGAGCAGTGCAATGCTGAGGAGAAGGAGTGATGGTAGCTCAATGCAGTGTGGACCTGAGTCTCTGTGGTGCGCTACCTCTTGTGCATCTGCCAGCTCTCCCGCTCCCAACCCTTCCTTACTGAGTTTGGTCCACACTTGGAGACTGGGGGAGATCTTCTCCACCGCATGGCAGGCGAATCGAGGCGCGAGGTCAATGCAGTGGGAAGCCATGTTGCGGTAGGACGGCTATGCGTAGTAACACGAACCCAGCAGGCACTTGGTGTGCTCAAATTACCCCAAATTTGAAGAATACGAGGCGGCTATTGGCTGCTTTTGACCGCGAAAGGGGTCAATAAGCGAACCGAAAAGCTTCCGGAGCGAGAGCGCAGTCCATTTCTCGAAACACGGCACTGCCGCCAGCCTTCCGCAAGTTTCAAGCCCCGACTCCTTCACTCTCTCCAAGCCCATCACCATGATCGACTACACTCTCATCACGCGCCCTGCGTTGAACATCGTAATCTGGAACGGCATCCCTGTCATCATGTGGGGGGAGCATGCGCTTTGACACGCCTCTCACTTGTTCGTCCTCGTGCAGGACCCCACCGACGTGGCAGCACGCCTCATGGCGTCGGGCCACTTCGTCCCCGCTGAGCAAAATCTGTGCCACCCGTCCTTCGACGAGGACTTCGGGCCACTAGGCGTCGCGGAGCGTCCCGACGCGCCGCTTATCCTCGCCCTCCTCAACGCCGCATCCTGGCATGTTGATCTTCCTCGGATGGTGAGACTAGAGCAGTGTCACGCCCCGCTGCCGACCGTGCGGTGCTCGTACACTATCTTCTCATCTTCTTTCTCTCTGAGCCGGGTTCTGCATTCCACTGCGCGTCGTCGACTGGATCTTTTGCTTCTACGCCCGTCCTCGCGATCGCCCTCCCTACAAAGAACTTACGCCCCTTCTCAAAGGCGGCTGTGCTGTTTGCGCCCGAGCAGCTCCCACCCCCCTTGCGGGCGTTGCAAATCGACCTCGCAAATGACGCGATTCACCTCAGCGAAGCCGCCCGTCGCTATTACCTCGACTTGGGGGCGAGCTTGGAAGGCCCAAGTCGACAGATGACAACGGTACGTCCCTTTAGGCCGTACATGGATTGAAGTCAGAGGGCAAACGGTGCACTGCTTTGAGGTACAGTCGGGTCCGCCCCCCGACCCCTTCTCGCTCAGTCGTTCGACGCTGACGTACGTGCTGAGTGTTCGGCAGTCTTGTTGCGATATACCTGCTGGAAATGGATCATGCATTTGAAATTGCGGGAGTCTCGTATTGAAAACTGGAATCGTGCGCGTTGTCCCCGTGTATACTATTGCCTGCTGTGAGACGCCGAGACGTTTGCAACATATAAATGGATGAATTTCGCTATTATTTAGCAGGTGGAGGATGGCTACCCGTTCTCTCAAGGGCCCAGCGTTATCAGGCTCACTAGGCGGGGCTTCCATTCAACCGGCCGGCCCGGTCGTCGACGTGGACCGGTGCACTCTCGCTGCCCACTGCTCGTCTTCTCCCTCGTTTCTTCTCGTCCATCGATACCCATCACAATCAATCATGGTCGTTCTCCAGACTGGTTTGCCTTCGTCTTCTGCACAAACGAGGTAGAGGCGCTGATCATCCACCACAGTGCTCTTCAAGCTCAAGGCCGGCGTCGACGCGGCTGCGTTCTGCACGGAGAGCGTGGCGGCGCTAAATGCACTTGGGCTTGGTATGCCTCTCTTCCTCTTTCCATATGCCAAAGACCTGGTTTGACTGTTCAAGACAGGTACCGACCGGTATATGGGCCCCAGCGTGTCGACTTTGAGGACGGGGGGATATGACATCGGCAAGTAGTCCCTGCTGTGTTCGGCCGATCGCTCGCAGTAACTGAGCTGACGAAGAGAAGAGAGCATCAGCTCTGATGGCGAAGGTACCTCTTTCGATCAACTTCACCCGGAGACGGATGCTGAATAACATATTGCATCGTCTAGTTCCAGAGCGTGGATGAGTACATGACGTATGCGACGCACCCGGAGCATGTCGCGTACGCATACCATTTGACCTTGGAAGCGGAAGTAGAGGGAGAGCTTATGAGATATCCATTACAGGATGATCAATGGCCCGCTCAAGGAGAAGTGCGACGACTTGCTTAGCTTCCAGGTGGACACGGAGGGATGAGGCGGCCCACAGCCAGGCCTTGATTTATGAGGAATGAGGAAGACGGAACGGATCTAATGAAGCATTTCCCATTCTGTGAGGACTGCAATTCCCATGAATAAGGCTGCACAGTCCACCGGAAGCACATCAGCGCTGGGGCGCGCAGAACGTCGGCCATCGTTTGGCCGAAGACGCAGCGTCTTCAGACTGGTTCGGACTCTTTGTATGAAGATAATCTGTGCTTTAAAAACAGTTTCTATCCATAATACTTAATCTAGAGACACTGCAGGACTCTAATGCCATCTCCGCTGGAGAACCATTACGGGCGGGCTTGCATGCCCGATTGCCGAGCGAAGACGATACTCCGCAGCGTCGTGTGAGTACCTGAGTGCGAGTGCATTTACAACGCAGAAACAAGTATTTTTCCATTCTGCTCTCTGTGTTACCAGTGGCTTGATGCGGCAAGATCTCCACTTCACTTTCCTGCATGTGTGCAGATCAATGTCAAACGTGTTGCAGTTACCCGGGAGTCCGCACAAGAACCCGCACTGCGGCCGGCTGCTTTCAGAAAATCCTTCTTTTCGAGATACAAAAGAAGGCTTCCAAGGGTGTCGCGACATGGTGCCAGTGTCCGACGCTGGGCTCATCGTGGCTCAACCACGGCGGCGAGACTAGCCGACGGACGGGATCTACGCTCACCCGACCAAAGGCACAGAAAAAGTCAAACGAAGGGCAGACGTACCCCACCGTTCATAGTACAGATCGAGAAAGACCGTATACATCCGTCCACCCATCCACGTCTGCCTCGAAAGCTCGCTCAAAGATACGATCCCCAGCTATAATCCAACTCCACGCCACGCTTCGCGTTCCTCCGGACATCAAACTCGATCCAGTTAGCGTGTTTCCCTATGTCAGGCAAGAACGCCATCTTCCTCACGCCCCTGCACTGCCGCGCGATTTCCACCCCGCTGACCCGGAAGTCATCCACCATCTCCCGTCGTATCTCCTCGACCTCCTCCTCGAGTGGGTGTCGAACACACGAGGCGCGGTCTAAGGTTATAATTTTTTGGTTAAGTGCGGGAGAGGTGATGCGCGGCGTGAAGAAGAGCGTATGGAGGGCGGGGAGGAGGGGGAGAAGGCTGTAGATGATTTGGTCCTGGGGTCAGGGATCAGGCGCCGCCCTGGCCAGTCAGCATTCAGTCAGAAATATAAAAGTGAAAGAAGCAAGCTGGACGGACCACCTCGATGTCCTGGATTAAAGCCCTGGGCGGGACTCGGAGCTCCCTGAGCGCGGCAAAGCGCCTAACATCCTCCAGCAGCTGTGCAAAGTCGACAGCGCACTGCGGCCCGAGCTCCAGGTCGTGGATCCCCGGCGCGACGCCGTCCTCGCCCATCGCGTCCGCGAAAGCCGCCACGTCGTCCGCGCGGGACGTGTCCAAGCAGACGCGGGTGAGACGCGGCAGGCGCTCGGTTGAAAAGGCCCGCGGCGGGAAGGAGAGCGGCTGCCAGTCGCTGAAATCGTCGAGGTCGTCTTCTTCGTCCGAATAGACGGAGGGCTCGGACTCAAGCGGGTCAATCCGCTTCCATGCGAGGGAGAGGAGATTCGGGAACGCGCGGGGGAAGAGTACGGAGGCGGTAGGGAGGCGCTGGTTGGGTGTCACTTCAATGCGGAGCCGTCTACCAGATTCAAGCCCTTCATTCTTCGTCAGCATCCTCCCTCACCCAAACACAAGTAGCTTACAAGGCTCACCGGACCCGCCCGCGCTCCTCCTCCCCCGCTTCCCCCAGCGCGTCCAGCTCCTTGAAGCCCCTGACCACGACCGTCCCCTCCAACACACGCTCCGCCAGCGTGCAAAACGTGCGACTAGTCTCGCGTAGAGTGCGGAGAGTCCGCGCAGTGAGGAGGATGGGATCGTGCGCGTCGAACTCAGCCTCGAGCTCGTGCTCGAGGTGGGAGATGATCGTGCCGTGGAGCTCGGCCGGAAGGGTGGGGATGGGCATGCAAGACGGGGGCCTGGGGAGTTGCGGTGTGGATGGAGGAGGGAACGTGATGACAAGATGGAAGACGGTTGATAGGAGGAGGAGAGCACCAGGCCAGGGGCCCTGGGCAACTCGAAGGTCGTAGAATGTTGACCAACCGACGATCGCTGCGGCCAGTTTTAAGACCTGGCCGGGTTCATGGTGGAGAAGTGCTGCTAATGCAGATATGAAGCTGAGAGTTTTAAGACTAATCTTTTCGAGAAGTACTACAGCATGGGAAGGCTTTCCATGGTGCTTGTTTGGCGCCTGTTTCTCAGTGTTCCGTTAGTGTCGCCTTTCACTGTGAAGACGTTGAGGCGACGCCCGTTGCGGCTTCTATCCCTCTTTCAGACACCAAATACATGACATCCAAGACAATCATTTCTACCAGCAACCTCCCAAGCCAACTCGGGCTGACCTGCTTCTCGAGCCAACCTAGACCGTCGGATTTTGTCTCACAGCCTGACTTTCAAAACGCTTCCACGCATTCAGAGGTGTACCCATTTTTCAAGTCATTGGGAGGTATGCATGCAGAAAACTTTCAGGAAATACAGTAGATACCATTCATGGTAACTAGCCGCACTTCTTCTCCTTCACATTCTCTCATCCCAGCAACCCATTCTGTATGAAATTCCTCACACAAGTGCTGATTGGTGCTCAGCGTACTTCATGGACATGGAATCCCTTTAAATGCCGAATTGATTGTGCGGAGCACCTCTGCCGGACCTCTTCGCGAAGCATCTCGAACCGCTCTTGCAATATGTAGCCTTGCAGAGTAGCAATCGGAGAAACAAGTCCACTGCAGATGCCTGTCTCAAGGGCCACGAGTACACATTACGTTTTCTTTTGGAGCCCAGATTGATGATGTATTTATCACCAACGATGATGAACACGAACGTCCTACAAGCTTGACACCCTCTCAGGCTCGCACTCATGCTTTCAAAGTAGTTCATGCATCCTCACTTAGGTCCATTAAACACTCGGTCTTGAGCCACTGCGCAATCTCGGCACCTCTACTCACTTAACAGTACAAGCAAGGCCAGCTCGCATGTTCTCTCCAGATGAACAGCCGCCCGACGGGGAAGGACTTTTTGAGTACCGTGCTGCACGGAGTGGATCACGGCAGTGATGCTGCGCTCTTGTGTACACCGGATCGAAGAGCGAGGTGATGGCTGCGAAGAGGAAGGAGAGATCGAGGACCTTGGGGCGCTTGTATGTGCCGTTCCTCTTCCTTCAAAGGTCTTCCAACAGATTCCGCTAGGCCGACGCTCGATATCTCCGAGCGGCAGACAACGCTGTCCGCCCGCTGTCAGTTCGTCGCGGCCCGCTTGATGTGCTCCCATGTCCCATGTCCCATCTTCAAAGCGCGCCCGCCGATTATACACTGCAAGTGTCAATTTACCATCCAAAAGTTTGAATTACAACTGACCAGATTACAACATTTATCCCTTCAGGTGAGGAAGATCCGTCAGCTGAACCTACATGGCTCGCAAAGAAACACCAGCACTTAAAACTTTCCGCCTGCTGATAAACTGCATGTATTCCCCTGAAAGAAAGGTCAATGATAAGTATGCCTCGGTACAATACGTACCATATACCAAAAGGGACAGTGCTTCTTCCTCAAATGTCTTCTGTGCCAGCCTGACTCACCTCAGTGTAATCTAAGTCTGTCCCCAACACAAAGCGGGGCTTTCAGCTTATTTCAACATTTACTCAGGCTTTCACAGAAGTGATTGACCTCTAGCTCCGTCCGGGACCCAAAATCAGCTGAGCCCTTTTCTAGCCGACTACGTCAGGGCTGACCTCTGCAATCAAGTAACCTCGGCAAAGTTGTTGCAAAGTGAGCCAAACAGGTTTATAGAAGGACATATTTTGAATTCAGTTGTGTATTCAGTGGCAAGGGGCAAAACATACCACATCAACGAGCACCAAAGTAATAGTCCTACCGACGCAAGGCCAGACAACAAGTACAACTGCAACTGCCAACCCCTACGCTGCGACACTTTCAGAATCAGGAGACTTAATGGCGTTATTGAGGACTTGTTTGGCGTTCCTTGACCTAGGGAACGGAGCTGCGCAGTGCGGCTGAAATAAGAGTCATGCCGCGCGAACGGCCAGAGGCTGTAAGTTTTATTTTTTTCACTTGTTCTCACTTCGCCGCTGCAACGAGTCCTGACCAATGTTGTGGGTCTGCTTACTCAATAACAATAATGTTTAGTAGTAAAGTTTTAGCCGCATGACCCGTTCCTTGCTGTTCCGTAAGTCTGGAGTGGTCTGAGTGTAGTTTTTCAACTTCCCTACAACACCGATTCGCTCATGGTTTTCCCAATACATTTTACCTGAAGGGTTTCTAAACTTCTTGAATGGACAGAATGAAACTGTTATGCTTCGAAAGCTCGAGCAGGACTGTGAGCACCAACACCCACGGCATCAAAGCCATCGCGCGTCGGCGTGTCGCTCCGCCGCTTTCCTGCCTGCCCACTTTGCTCGCCGACCATCATCAGCCCTCCCAATGCCGCCATCCCGTCGGACTCGAAGCGCAGCTCGCGCAGCAGAGCAACCTATTTCTACAAGCACAACGCTCGTTTCTGGTTTCTTATGCCGCATCTCTCAACACACATCGCGCACTATGCGCGACAAGGTACTTACCCGTGCCGTTTCGCATGGTGGTCTGTTACACGTTCAGAACTTGGCCATCATCACCAGATCAACGCCATTTTCGACTCTGCGGAGTATGACTTCGACTTTGCGTCCTCGATCGATGATTTGAAAAGCGACGGCTCCTTGCTCAAACGCTGCGCCTGCGGCAAGGGCGCGGTCGGGTTGGTGAGCGTCCGGAGTTGACCAAGGCGTATCCGTATCGCTCATTCCACACCGCTCGACAGAGTTGGGATCTGTATCCCGAAACTATGCTGTTCTGTCACGAGCGAGTACGTCCATTCGTGTGCCTCACGATTGCGCTCCGATTACGCGACTTACGCTATCTTCAACAGCAATCCGTCTCGATCATCCCGTACGACGACGAAGTCATGGGGTAGGACTTCTGCGTATGTGCCGCTTCAGACCTGCACTCATGCCTTTAATCAGACCTCCGCCGAAGGAGCGCACCAAGCTTTTCGAAGGCTTGACGTTCTGGATCGTCACTGGGCGGTACAGCCTGACGAGCTTGTACCTGCGCAACCGCGAGGCGGAGCGCCGAATATCGCTCACTTGGCTCATCGAGGCATTCGGTGGCATCGTTCAAGAGAAGCTCACTGCCAACGTTACGCACACGGTGGGGCTGACGGTCGCCGAATGGGTATGTCGCCGGCTTTCTGCTGCGAGGCTTGTTGCTGACGTTGCAGCGGAACAGGAGGCGACGGATGAAGCTGCGATCGAGGAGGAGTTGAATGAGATGAAGAAGGTTACCCCTTACTGGTAGGGCCTTCGAGTTCGCGTCTCCAATGGTCTGACCGCTGACCGTGCTCCTCATACATGTGACCCGTAGGATACAGGCCTGCATCGACGCCGGCCGCATCGTCCCGATCGGGCCCTTCCTCTACAGCGACGCCTGTGTCCCGACTTCGCTGACCGGTCTCGACGGAGGCACGCTTTGTGGCACCAGCGATGGGCGCCAGGTCTACAGTGTCCGCATGTCCTTGTTCCGACATACCTCAGCCGCGACGGGCGAGTCACGCCCCCATAAGCGCGTCCGGCCGCCAGCGGGCACGCTCTCGCTAGCGGGCCGGCGATTCTTCATTGACTGGGACTTTGGATGCAGCTTCTACGTCCGCGAAAGCTTGCGAGCGGTCGTCGAGCGCGAGGGCGGCGTTTTGCTCGGCTCCTCGTCGTGGGACGGTGACACGATCGAGGCGGACGCGATTGTGAAGAAATATCGGAGCGGCGAGGCCTACGTCGTGGTAAGCGTACTTATCGCGAGGTGTTCATCTTCGGCGCTGATGTTCTTGTTTACCTAGGCCGCTCGCGGACGCAAGCCGATCGGCACCCTGCAATGGCTACTCTCCGTTCTCAACTCTCCGAGCCTCTCCTCTGCCCTTCCCGATCCCAAGCTCTGCGCTCTACACTACCCTACTCCGCCCATCCCTTCTCCGCTGAGCGGCTTCATCGTTAGCCTCGCTCCCATTCTGCACAAACACTCGTTATGCGCATACGTGCGCGACCTCGTGCACACCCTGGGCGGCGACGTGCGGACGAGTTGGACTGGCGATTTCGGTGTCTGCTCCGTGTCCGTTCCACCTTCCCTCATCCCTTCCGAACGCAGTTCTGGCTCGCTTACCCGCTCCGCTCTTCCCGACTTTCAGGGGCATCAATGAGGCGGACGTGCGCCGCATGATCGACAACGTCCTCATGCCCGCCACGCTCACTTGGCTCGAGGGCTGCCTTCTGCGCTGGTCGCGGCTCGACCCGATGGACTCGAATTGGGTCGATGACGTGATTGAGCATCAGTGGCGCCGCGAGCTGATGTTCAAGAAAGGGGACGAATGCGGGTTGGACGAGGAGGCGCTGCGGTCAATTGCTGAGTGGGAAGGCCTGCGCGGTCGATGGAAGATCTCCAAGCAGGTGCGTCCGTCTAGTCAACAGCGTCAGTACCGTGGCTTATTTTCGAGCGGCCTTTTCTGATGGCAGATGTATGGGAGACGGAGCCTCTACGAGTGGTGACTTGGGGAAAGCGTGCTGTACTTTCGGCCGTTTGGCTATCGAAGATCGATATCAGCAACATCGGAGTGCAACGGAATGCAGGCCTTCCGCATATCAGTGCTGGAATCCAATTAGAGAGCTTTGTCCCAGCGCCCCGAAGGCCTGAATTGAGCGAGTTGCTCGCGGGTATTCGCACACCTTCCCACTCTGTGGAACGCTCTGCCAACAGCCATCCAGTGAACGAGCAAGCAGAGCGACGTGCAATGTACTTACAATCCATATCCGCATCAACAACATTGGTAGCATCGGTCGGCAGGGCAGGGGCATTGGCAAATGGGCAAGCAGGACCGTCGCGCCAAGGAAACGAACGAGAAGAAATCGAAACGTAAAGAAATTAAGGAAGTGAGAAACGAAATGATAACAGTGCCCGTCGTAAGATCGTTCAGCGGCGCTTCTTCTGCACGCCCTCGCCATCGTACCTGCGCGCGCAACGGAGCGTCAGTCTATGATCGGCAAGGGTGAAACTCATGAAGCAACGCACTCGATCCGCTGTACGATGACCCGCGCGCCCTTCCTCACACCGAGTGGCGTGAGCGGTTTGGGAGAACGCAGGTTGCCGTGCGCGTCGAGAGGCGGTCCGGGCTGGCGCGGAGTCACCGTGTCAGCATGTCGGTTCAGCGAAAGCCAAGTGACTGTCTAACCAACGCACCTTGACGATCCCCTTCTCTGTGCACTTCACCACCTTACTCGGGCTGCTCAGCGCGCTGCTCCTCCGCTTCTTCACCAGCGCCCTATCCCACTTGACCGTCGCACCAGGGGGCGTCGCGAACGACTCGCTCTCCTCCCCGCCCGCCCCCCGGCGATGCGGCCCATCCACGGACGCGTCCTCGTCCACCCACCCGTCCTCCTCCTCGTCCTCCTCGGCAGTCGCCTCCCCCGCCCGCTTCCGGCGCCGGTTCTCCCGGTCCGCCAGCGCGCGCTGCGCGACTTTGCGGACTTTGCTTGAGGGAGAGGGCGGGCGCGGACCGGCCTTGCGGATGATCCGCCGCTCGAGGTGCGCGTACCGCGTCTCGTTCGCGGCGTGGTTGGCCGCGACAAGGGCGGTCATCTCCCGCTCGGAGAGGAGTGGGCGGGCGGGAGTGTGCGGGGCGGTTGAAGCCGATGTCCACGAAGGGGCGGGAGTGGATGTCGAGGAATGGGCGGGAGTCTGAGGCGGTACGGGTGCGGGCGAGGGCGCACGAGCCGGGGCGGGCGTCGACGGGGGTGCAGGCTTGCCCGCCCGACGCGGGCGCAGGGAAGGACCAGCAGCGTTCAGCATGTCGGTCAAGCTCCGGGAAGCCCTAGACGCAGATGCGGTTGGTGCGGCTGTCGGAACAGGAGGCGGCGACGGCGCCTTCGCCTTTCGAAGCCGCACGGGCGAGGACGAAAAGACATCGTCTTGCGCCGCCTGAGCTTGTGCCTGAAGCTGTGGCCCAGGGGCAATGCGCGCTTTGCGGGGCGAGGTAGGCTTGAAAGGGGAGGTAGGTGGTGGCGCGAGGGACAGCCCCGGCGCGAGGCGGGCTACACGAGGCTTGGCGGGGGACGGGAGGGGCCGCTTTATCGGCGAGGACTGAGGCTGGAACGTGCCAGTGCGCTGTGGTGGAAGTCAGTAATGGGGAGAGACGCGAGCAGAAGCTGGGGGAGGCGTACCTTGGACGGCACACCGCCAGCGATACGAGCCACGCCGACGACGGTCGTTGACACGGGCCCACCCGCAACGGGCACGACGCCCGCCGCGGCGGACGAGGGGAAGCTCCTGCCCAGCCCCTTACGGAACTCAGGCACCTTGAGCTGCCGTGGCTGGGCGGACGCCGGTGCGGGCGGTGGCACTGGCACAGGAGCGGGCGCGGATGCGGCGGGCTTAGGAAGGCGGGACGGGAGAGGGGCCGGAGGCTTGCTGGCCGTTGCGGTTGCGGTTGCGGAACGGGGGAGGGAAGACGGGATCGGAGGGAGCTTGGGCTTTACGGGAGACGGAGCGGGCAGCGCGTTGACGGAGAGCGCAAGAGTGTTCTCCTTCTCCCGCGGTGCCAGGGGCTTGGACGGCGGAGGCAGGCGCTTGGAGCGGATGGACGAGGGTGGCGGGACGCCGAGCATCCGGGCGGGGTGGCCGGTCGTCGGCGTGCGCGTGGGCGTGGCAGTGGGGGGAAGGCGCGGGCCGGCCGCGGTGCGGAGAGGGGTGGCGAGGGCGGCGACGCGGGCAGGGACGGGGAGAGGGGCTGGGGCCGCGCGAGATGCGGGTTGAGGGGAGAAGGGACATGACGGCGGAGGCGGACGAGCGGGGGACGAGGAAGGGGCTGCGCGAGTCGTCGGCGAGCTGGGCGGAGGTGAGGAATCTTCTTCGACAATGTAGAGAACGGCGTCATCTGGGGACGGAGCAGGGAAGGCGAGGCGCGGGACAGGGAGGAGATTGGTGGTGGTGGTGGAAGATGCGGCGGAGGGGAGGAGCGACCCGCCGATGTCGATCAGGATGCCGTCCCGCGTCTGCGCTGGGGCCGCAGAGGCCTCGGCCTCCGCCTCGACGGTCGGAGTAGGCGCCCGGTCGAGCTGCAGCTTGTCGCCCTCCTTCTCCGCCGTCGTCACGCTGCTGTCGAGTCCGACGTGCTCGACAGGCGATGCTACGGGCTCGACCGACTCAGCCGGAACACCGAGCGACTGCTCGGCTTCCTCCTGGCCGTCATCGCGCGGCTGAGGCTGCTCGTCCGCCGCCGAGGCGGGCTCGGGCGCGTCTTCCTCCGCTGGAACGGGTACGGCGAGCTCCGCATCCGCGTCCTTCGCCAGCTCCGGCTTAGCTAGCTCATCGGTGGGGGCTGCGAAGTGCTCGTCGAACTCGAGCGGGGAGGCGCGCGCAGCAGGCTCGAGCGCCGGCTCGTCGGTGTCCTCGAGGGGTGGCTCCTCCGCTTGCGCGGCGGGTACGGGCCGCATGGGCGACCGAGCCGCGTCCTCGAGCGCCGCGGTAGGGCCGGAGACGTCGCCCACGGCGAGGGTCGTCTCGAGCCCTTGCGGCTCGGGCAAGGCCTCGAGCTCGTGCTCGACCTTAAACGCGTGCAGGAAGTCCGTCGCGTCGTCGAGGTCGGGGGACGGTTGAACGTCAGGTTCAGCGTCGAGCGAGAGGGCGGCCTCGAGCGGGGAGGCGGCTTGGAGTGGGAACGGCTCGGCGGAGGATGTGGCGGGCTCGGCGGGAGTGCGGACGGGGCTGGACGGAGCGAGGGAGGGTGCGGGGTGAGCTTGGCAGTGAGGTCAGTTGACGATGAT
>JTLS01000832.1:0-13205 GCA_000826855.1 Basidioascus undulatus | reverse complement strand
GTCCCCGAGTCGTCAGACGGGGGGGAGCCAGTCACCACCGCACGCTCAGGCACGCCAGCATCCGCGACAACTCTCCGCCGTACCGTCCGCCAGGAGGACATCGAGTTCGCTGCGTGCCTCGACTTGCTGTGCCGCTCGCCGTTGGCGCCGTTCGTCGAGAAGCCGCCCGCCGACGACGCGGGCCCGCAACCGCCGAGCACGTCCCGCATCATCCTCACCAAGTTCGTCCGCCTGTTCAGCTCGTTCTCCGCCGAGACGACCGTCCATCAGGATGCGGTGCGCGCGCTCAACGGCGCGCTCATCGAGCTCGAGCTCAACGTGCGCGACGACGTCTCGCACTTCGGCGTCAAGCTCTGGCCCCTTCTTGTCGCGCTCTGGCCGACCAAAAATAAGGCGCTCAAGGAGCAGCTTGTGATATCCTTTCGGCTTCTGCTCCCGTTCGTCGCGCGCCGTGAGGTACTCGAGTCCAACCCCGGCTTCGCGGGGGAGATCTGGGCACTGCACGGCGCGCTCTTCTCGGAGCATGAGAACGGACGCTGGGCTCTCGAGCCCTTGGACCTCGCCGCCCTACGCTTCGAGCTCCCCGAGGAGTACGCGCTTGGGCGCGCAGGGAAGGAGGGCAAGGGCAAGGGCCCGGCTGTCTCGTACGCGGCGCTCCCAGCGTTCTGCGGCAGGACGGTGCGGTTCGGCTTCCACTTCGGCGCTGCGGCAGCTCTGACTTGGGCGGCGCTCGAGTTGACGTCGGACTGTTTGGCCACGGTACGTCTCGCGACGCTCGCCTCCGCTTCAAGTACACATGTTCATACTAATTCTCCTTGTCCAGGCTTTCGCTCTTTCCGAAAATATAGCCCCGACGTCGCCGAGCATGAGCGGACGGTCTGTGGCGAAGCGGCGCAAGATGGAGAATCCGATCGACGCCCTGCTCCTGTCGATCCTTCCGGGCACGTCCGTCGTCGTCAGGGTCTACCGCCTGCAGATCCTCCTCTTCGTCATCGAGAGGCAGTTCGACGCTCTCCATCGCGATTTCAAGATCAAAATCCGCTCCACCCTCCTCCAGCTCCTCGCGGACGAAGACGGCGGCATTCAGACGTGGAGCTTCATCTGTCTTGCCGCCCTCGCCGCCGTGGACGACCCTCCGTCGGCCCTCCCGCATGACTCGTCTCCCTCGATGCCCGTCTCCTCCGCCGCTCTCAGCGAGACGTCGCCTTGGGAGCAGGTCTGGACGTACGCCCTTCGCCGGCTGCTCACGCCCACGACCACGCGCGCCGCGTGCCACGCCGGCAACGTCCTGCTCGCGACGGGTCGCGTCGATGTGCTGAAGTCGCTCAACGCGATCGAGCCCCTCCTGCGCGACCTCGATATCCAAGGACCAGCCTTCCCGTACGACTCGGTCTGCGCGTTCCTCGGGCGGTGCTTGCATGCGATCAGCAGGGACGCGCGGCTCTTCCGCATGGCGCTCGAAGACAAGGTCCTCAACTGGCTCTCGAGCACGTGGAGCGTCGTCGATGGCACGACCAAGGGCTTCAATCAGCGTAGTAAACTCGAACCACACACCCCTGCCGACCTCCTCACTCTTCTCGCCTACATCGCGCGTCTCCCCCCTCCCCGCCTCTGCACCGACTTTCTCCTGCCCGACTGCGCCATTACGGCCCGCCTGCTTGTCGAGCATCGAACCGGGCCGCTTCGCGAGTTCATTCTCTACGCACGTCTTTCGCCCGCGAGCGATTCGAGTCGTGCGCAGGAGGCGCGCTCGCGTCTCGCGGCGGACGATGTCATTGAGCCGCCACCGATCGCGACGAAGTCGTCTACGTTTCTGCAACGCTCGCTCGAAGCGCTCGACTCCGAGTGGAACAGCGCGAAGCATGTCCTTACGGGCGCAACACCCGAGAAGATCCGGCGGTCGTTGGATCTCGTGATTCTCGCTCTGTCTTTCGAGGTGCGCAGGAGTGGCGTTTTGTTCGGCGAAGTATTACTCATCTTTAACAATCTCTTCAGGCGCACCTCGGGAACAAAGGCTATCGCGCCAGTCGGCGGACGATCCAAGCCGCCTGCAAGCTCGTCGGCGTCATCACGCCGTGTCTCGCGTTCGCGCGGTGGCCGCCTCCCGAGCGCGCTCTCATCCTGCAAGGTCTCGCGCCGCTCTTCACCCTCGCGGACGACGCCGGCGGAAGCGAGAGCGAGTCCCTGTGGCCAGTCCTCCTCCAAGTCGGGCCGTCGTCGGGCGTGAGAAAGGACCTTGAGGCGGCTGCCGCCAAGGTCGCTTCGCCGCCGATGTCGCAGCGGCTGAAGGGATCGCTGCAAAACGTAATATGGACAAGCTCCGATGTGCGTATGCCTCGTCCTTTGTCGACACAATGCATCGTGCTGATCTCGCCGTGTCTGCAGGTGCATACCGCGTTCGCCGAAACGATCGCAGCGCTTCGTACGACGCTCAGCTCGGGCACGACGCCTGTCGTGGCAGGCGCCATTAAAGTCGATCTGGACGCGATGGACGACGATGACGACTTCGGACGGCAGAACATCGCGGTGGCGGACGCCGCGGGCGACGCCGCTGCAGGACAAGCGGAGCTCCCGATCGCCGTTGACGCGTGCGTGTCACTGTGCGTGCGCGGTCTCGCCCACATCCCACTCCTTCAGTCCACGGAGGGCGGCGCAACGAGGGATAAAGAAATGCTCGACGCACTCCTTACCGCCGAGGGCACCCATCTCATCTCTATCGGTCGCCATGTCCTCGACGCCGTCCAGGCCGGCACGCTCCACCTGTCGACCGCTGACGCCGACGCCTTCCTCGACGCGATACAAGACACGCTCATGTCGTACGAGTTTGGCCGACGCGATGAGACGCTGATGCTGGCGCTGCGCTTCCTCGAAGCGACGCTCGCCGTCTGGACTCGGCCGTCCATCGCGTCTACGAGCTTCGGCAGCCACGTCCGCCAACTCTGCCACTGGTTCTGCCAGTCCCTCTTCGGCGAGAAGATCAAGTCGTGGGCGATCCGCCTGCACTTCGCCAAGTTCCTAGACCAGTACCTCCTCGTCGATCCGCCGATGAAGATCTGGGAGATGCCCTTCGACATGGACGACGAGGGTTCCATCGCAAACGAGACGTTCCCGTCCTCGATACTTCCGATGATGGCGAGCGATGCCGACATGCGAGTCCGCTTCCGCGTGGCGACCTCTGCGCCCCGTTTATTCGACGTTTTCCACGGCACCGTGCGCTGCTTTCCCCATTACTCTGCAATCCATGAGCGAGCCTGACATGCCACTCCATATAGGGCGATGCTTCGCCTTACGACATCTACGACGACATCCAGACCGCCCTCCCCCGCCATGTCGACATCCCCGAGTTCATGCTCACCCGCGCGCTCTGTCTCGCGAACGTCCTCATCGGCAGCGGCGCCGTAGCAAAGACCGCGTACTACCACCTCATCGAGATCACCACGTCTACCAAGGGCAGCCTCGACGGGCACGTCCACGCCCTCACCGTCGCCGTATCTCGCCGTCTTGGACTCGACTCGCCTGCCCGACTTTGGACCGCGTTCGCGAGCCAGATGGCTTCGATGTGCCGGGAGAACAGCATCGACTTCACGGCCCTGCCCTCGCTTCCGCTCGGCTTCTCTTCGCGCAAGGCGGCGATGCAGGCAGCTTTTCGCCAAGTCGGTTCGGTCGCGCTCGGCTTCGACGACCGCAAGGCTTTCCAGCAGCTCTGCAAGATGGTCGGCCGGCCGTACGCCGACGGCCTCCGCGACTGCCTACCGCTTCTCCTCGCTCGCCAGATCGTCTCGGGCGTCGGCGTTCTGGACGAGAGCTCGCGCGACTACAACCGGGGCTCACAAGAGCTTTTCGACTACCTCATCGACCAGCTTCGCGCGCTCGATCCGCAGTGCGATCCCGAGCAGTTCCTCAGCGACACGCTCGACGAGATCGCCCTCAACATGCTCGCCTTGAGCCGTCCGCCGGATGAGCAAAGCCTTGGCATCTTCGACGCGATGACGGACGGCGGCGCGACCGCGAAGCTTTACCGGTCGCTGACGCGGCGCAGTCACGGTGCCATGTTTGAGGTCTTCGAAGTCTCGCGGCCGTCGTTCACGCTCCCTGTTGTCGTACGGGCTCTCCACTGGCTCTCGACGCAGTACGAGAACGTGCTCGCCGAGCCGACAGTCTACCACATCTCCCACCAGCTCATCAACCTTGTCGGCACCACCGCCATCGTCAACGAGCAGCTGCGCTACCTCTACGCTCTGTGTCTCCTCGTCGTTCTCTCCCCCTCCGCATGTCGCGACCCGGTCATCCTCCGCACGCTGCTCCACGGCGCGTCTGTCCTGCACGCGCAGCGGGATATTGCCGAGTTCGCGGCCAACGTCTTGCGCTGGGCCGTGGACCTCTACATCACCCTCAAGTCGCCCTTGCCCGAGTTTCCAGATATCCTCGCGCTCGCGTCCAACGCCGCGGCGAGCTACAGCCGATGCGACGATCCGGCGCTGAGCGAGCACGGGCGCGAGCTGCTCGACTGGCTTGAAGGCCGAGTCGGCATGCTGCTCGATGTCGACGAGCTCGCGTCGCAAGCGCGCGACGTTCTCCCCTACTGGCCTCGCGCCCCGCAAGGCCGTCTTGCGGAGTCGGGCAGCCTCGACCTTGACGAGTTCGCCGATGTTCTCGCAAGGTCGAGCATGCGAACGAGTAAGTTCCTGCTTGTCCGCGCCCTGCGCGATGCAATGGTGCGCTCCTCCGAGACCGAGCGTATCCGGCACGGACCGACGATCGCGTGGCACCTCAAGGCCGCGCTGCCACGCGCAGACGAGCTCCGGGCTGACGATGCGGACATCGAGGCTCTCGTGGAGCTCGTTCACCTCTGTGACGCGAAGCTGCGCACGCCCGACATCCGCACACTCGCCGTCCTGGCGGCGCCTTCGAGCTCCGGCCGCCGTGGCGGCTCGAAGAGCGCTGCCGAGCCGAACGACGCCGACGTACGCCTCAAGATGCCTTTCGTCCAAGTCCTCGTCGACATGCTTCGCAGCGACGACCTCGTGAAGACGGAAGGCGCGTACCGCACTCTGCGCTGCGTCATCACGTCCACGTCCGGACTTCTGGCCGCCCCTGGATGGCCGGAAGGGATTCAGAAGGAGCTCGTCAAAGTACAAGCCGTGGCCTCTCCGCCTGAACCACCCGCGAGGGAAGTCGCGAGTCTAGCGGGACTTATCGAGTCTGAAGTACATTTCTTATTGTCGCCGATCTCCTGTGCTGCGGTTGACTTCTCTACTTGCTAGGCGTGGATTGCCGATGCGCGAGTGTTCGAGTCCTGGATCCGCCGACTGGCGGCGCTGTTCGCCGACTTTCTGGGCGAGATCGAGCCTTTTTACGCGTACCTCCGCCCTCTCATCGGTTCAACTACGAGCTTCGCCAGCCGCGTTCTCGTGCACCTCGTCCAAGCCCTTCTCTCCTATGAGCTTTTTCACGCACAACATTTCGACGCTTCTGGACCTCGCTCCATCCTCTCGAGCTACTTCTCCAGCCTGCTCTCCGACCCAGGCGCTGCGCCGGACTGCGTGCGCGCCGTCATCGACGTCCTCCTCCATCTTCGCCATCATGTCCCGCCCAAGTCGGACGACCCTCTCGCTTATAACCGTTGGCTCGCCATCGACTTCTTTCTTCTCGCTCGAAGCGCGGCCAACATCGGCGCGTACACGACGGCGCTTCTCTTTCTCGAGCTCGCGAACGAGGACGAGGGCCGCGACGCCGCGGCGCGGTACGCCGATCAGCAGAAGGCGAGCGAGGACGTGCTGTACGACATCTACGCCAACATCGACGATCCAGACGGCTTCTACAGCATTCAGAGCCGCGACGTGCGCTCGTCGATCGTCCGCCGTCTGCACCACGAGGGCCAGTGGCGACGCGCGTTCGAGTACCATGGATCCGACTACGAGTCCGGCATCGCGGCCAGCGGCGCTGCGGACGCCGCGCTCGATATTGTGCACTCGCTGCACTCGTTCGGCTTCGACAAGCTAGCAGTGTCGTTCCTCCAGGCGAAGTCGTCCGCTGGGTCCGCTTCCGGCGTCAGCTACGAGCTCGGCTGGCGTACGGAGACGTGGGACCTTCCCGTCGACACGCTCGAGTCCACTGAACCCGACATCACGCTTTACTCGGCGCTCCGCGCTATTCATCGCGAGCGCGACGGCGCCGCTATCCAGGGCATGATCAAGTCTTCGGTTCGCGCGGAGACGCTCCGATTCGCCAGCATCGGGCAGGAGAGCGCGACGGAGCTTCGACAAGTCACTCGCAATCTCGCGGCATTGCGCGAGGTTCTGCGCTGGGCCAATGGCGGAGAAGCTCATCCGTTGGACGGCGAGCTGTCCGATGACCTGAGCCAAGTGTCGACCGCTCTGGAGTGCGTCTGTGCCGTCTCTTGATTATTTAAAGTATCCTTTGCTGATGATTCGAGCATCATTTTATAGCTTCCCCGACCTCGAGAAGGTCCTGGCCACTCGTATGTCGCTGCTGCGCGCCGTCAAGGACCGCGAGCTACGCGAGCAGCTCGGCGACACGCCGACGTCCCGAGGCGCACAAGCAGCGCAGATCGAGCGCGCCTGTCTTCTCCGCCTCAGCAGCAGCGCGCGCGAGCAGGGCAATCCGCAAGCAGCGCTCAATGCCATCACGCTGGCTCAGCGCGTCGAAGTCGCCGCACGTCTACCCGCAGCGCGCGTCGAGGAGGAGTTCGCGAACGTTTTGTGGCTTCAGAACGAGCGCACGATGGCGATCTCTCTCCTCCGTAATCTGCTTCCAAAGGACGAGCTCAGGCGCAGCAAGGACAATAAGAAGCGGTCGACGAACGCGGGGTCTGCCCAAGCGTTACTTACAGCGCGCTTGGTAACGTCTGCTTCGTTGTTTTGCTCCGGTCGCGCTTCCAACTGACTCGGTGTCGCGATCAGGCCGACTGGCTCTCCGCTGCTCGTCTCGAGCGGGCCATCGACATCGAGACGAAGTATTTCGGGCCGGCCAGCGAGTTCCTCGCGTCGTCGGGCGTCGTCGAAGAGGCTGACGCGACCGTCTTCCATCAATACGCCGTCTTCGCGGAAAAGCAGTACCGCCTCCTCAAGAAGTCGCCCGAGTTCGACCGTCTTCGCTTGTACTACGAGCTGAAGAACAAGGAGATCAAGGACGCCGACGCCCGCCTCAGCCAGCGCGCGTCCACGCCTGGCGCAGACTACAACAGCATCCACAGCGCGCGCCAGAAGGCGGCTCGCCTGCGCGATCTGGACCGCGAGAAGCTCGACAAGCACGAGGACGAGATGGCTACCTTCCTTGGGCGCGCGCTCGAGATGTATGCGAAGTGCCTCTCGTTCTCGGACGCGCACGACGACGACGCGATCCGCCTCATTTCGCTCTGGCTCTCTTCGGCGGACGACGAAGTCAACGAGACCATGGCTGCGTTGCTCGACGCCGTACCGACGCACAAGTTCGTCTTCCTCGCCCACCAGCTGTGCGCTCGTTTGTCGAAAGCGAGCGCCGGCTCCGCCAAGTTCCAGCACGCCCTCCAGGCGCTCCTCTACCGCCTCTGCGTCGATCACCCGTTCCATACGCTCTACCATGTGTATGCTCTCCGTCAAGGCCAGTCCGGGCCGACACTGGCGAGCAGCAAGTCGCGCCGCGCCTCGCGCGGTCCCGACGGCTCTGCCTCGCAGGCGGGCCGAGCCCAAGCGGCGGTGGACCTCTTCGCCCGCGTCCAAAGCCAGGAGCGGCTGACGCAGAAGGTCAGAGCGCTCGAGGCGCTCTGTCAGGCCTACATCCAGTTCGCCATGCTCAAGCTGCACGACCGAAAGGAAGTCGCGCGGAGCTCGAGAGGCGCCCTCAAAAGCGGTCCTCATCCCCTGCTCGACGACATCAAGCTCAAGCGCGTCCGCGACGTACCCGTCCCCGTCATCACCGATACGCTCCCAATCGACAGGACCGGCCAGTACGCGGACGTGCCGACAATCCGGCGCTACGCCGATACCTTCACCCTTGCTGGCGGGCTGCACGTCCCGCGCATCATCGACTGTATATCATCGACTGGAAAGCGGTACAAGCAACTGGTGCGTTGTCACCACTTTGAACGTTCTGCGACGGCCAGGGACTTATGCCTGCTTCCCATTTACAGTTCAAGGGCGAGGACGATCTTCGGCAAGACGCCGTCATGGAGCAGGTCTTCGGGCTCGTCAACTCGCTCCTCGAGCGCGACCGCCAGACTCGCCGCCGATCGCTTCACGTCCGGACCTACAAGGTCATCCCGCTGGCGTCGCAGGCTGGCGTCCTGGAATTCGTCGAGAATACCATGGCTATGAACGAATGGTTGTTAGCAGCGCACCCGAGGTGAGTGTGACGATGCTCGAAAGGTTGTTGGTTTGAAACACCGGATTGACAGTTTCCCACAGGTATCGGCCGAAGGACTGGACGCCCCTCCAAGCGCGAAACCACATCAAGGCGAAGCAGACCGACAGCAGCGCGTCTCCCGCCGAGAAGCTTCGAGCCTGGCTCGAGGTCAAGCAGAACATCCAGCCCGTTCTGCGTCACTTCTTCTCCGAGAACCACAAGCTGCCGACGACATGGTTCGCTATGCGCCTCAACTACTCGCGTAGCGTCGCCGTCACTTCCATCGTCGGGCACATCCTGGGCCTCGGCGATCGTCACGTCTCCAACATCTTGATGGACAAGGTCAGCGGCGAGGTCGTCCATATCGACCTCGGAATCGCGTTCGACCAGGTACTTCCTGTAGCCTTTCTTTTTCGCCTCAGGCGAGCTCACATGGGTTCATCTGCCGTAGGGCCGCCTTTTGCCGATCCCCGAGCTCGTACCCTTCCGTCTTACCCGCGACATCGTCGACGGCATGGGCAGCTCAGGCGTCGCGGGCGTTTTCACGCGCTGCGCGGAGGAGACGCTGCGCGTCCTGCGCGACTCTGCGGAGATCATCATGACTGTGCTGGAAGTTTTCCGCGCTGATCCCCTACACACTTGGTGAACGTTCTTTCAAGTTTCACCTGAAGGCCACGACACTCACTCTCGCTATCTCTTTAGGACGGCAAATCCTCTCAAGCTCCTCCGCATGCAGAGCGAAACTGGAGATGGCGCGCTCGACCGCACCACGGCCGATGCTATGGATCCAGACAGCGGGCCAGCCAGCGAACAAGCGGATCGCGCGCTCATGTCGGTCTCGCTCAAGCTCTCGCCCACGCTCAGCGTTCAGCAGAACGTGGCCGAGCTCATCCAGCAGGCGCAGGATGACACCGCCCTTGCGACCATCTACACATAAGTCCTTTGCTGCTTTTCCTGCTCTGCGACGGTCCTGACATTGGACGTTCTTTCCTTCCTTCACTGGCTGGCAGGCTGCTCTTTGAATAGAACAATATACACACATCGCAATCATCTCGTTATTGACTTCACGCATCCATTGCATTTTTGTACTCGCACATAACGTCTCTTTAACCTTCACCGCATGTTAGGCACCTTCGCTCTTCCGTCCCTTTGTTACCAGAGCACCGCATTGCCATATCCTTACCCACTGCGTGGCCGTTGTGAGATCTGTGCCTGTCAACATCAGAGCAGCCGATTGCAAACATTATTTAGGCTGACAGGAAAGTGAGTAGGTCCGGCTTGGCCAGTCACGCCCCTCTATAGCGGCAGAGCAGGCTGAGGGAGAACCCGCGGTATACAGCTGCAGAGTGGGCTGCCCTGCACACCCTCACACACGAAATGTTTTCTGACACCCACACATTCCTTAGCTATCTCAACTTTCGCAACCAGTCGGCGTACGCGTGACAACCGTCTGACACTGTATCCCTAAGTTCAACACCTCTTTGAGCCGAGCACCGAAGCGAAGGCCTGCATACCCGGCATTCGCCAGCATTGCCAAGCAAGCTGGAAGTGCCAAGAACCTCGAAGGGAACTTGGGAGAAAATGGGAAGCTTGGTGCTGTGCGCGCATTGCAAAGATCACATCACTCCAAGTCATACATGTACTTAGAACCCGGTGCAATGCGCAGTTCCGTTCCCGCCAAGTCCACCAACGGGACGTCCAGCCTGTGGAGAAGTCCGCGATCGTAACACAGTACGTGAAATCGTACGCATGGAACTGCAAGTTGGTTGGCGCTTCAACACGACAGAGCGAGGAGAGATTCTCGTTCGATAAAGTATCAGTGAAGGCGCGGATCCTTGAAATAGTGTGGATACTGTAGCCTGACTCTGGATGGTAGGGTGAACGAGCCCGGTACCGCTCCCCACACTGCTCGTGGGCGGCATGTACGTCTTCAAGGCAGGGCATGTGAGACGAGATAGGTCGAAGGTTCTGGATCCAAAGGTGCTGCGTCCACTGGTAAGTCTCGCCGAAGGCTGACAAGGTGGACGCCGATCGTATCAAGAGAGCTACGCAAGGGCTTTTTCGGTAGGTCGGATGCGTAGAGCTCGTGACGCGAAAGCGACGGCAGCTTTGAGCGATGAAAGACTTCGAGGATGTGCCGAACGAAAGCATTGTCTTCGCTATACGCGCTGAGGCTGAGGTACCTCAACAAAGGCAAGTCAAGGATCGACTGCAACTGATTGTCTGCTCCGGCTTCGGGGTCGGCGTTCCGGAAATCGAGCGTGACATGTATCAGTCGGGACAGTGAGTTGAGAGACGAAACGACTGTGCCGAATGGGGCATGCGTGCACAGTGAAATCTCCCGAAGGTGTTCGACGGATGTGCTGAGAGCGAGTTCCTCGACAAACACCGGGCCGAGCGTGAATATTCCCAGACGGTCGGCGCAGTGAACAGGTCAGAACGCTCTGGAGATAGTTGAACGACGCCAGGACCTGCAGGTCGATGTCGCGCATGCTCGGATACCCTTCCTCCTCTTGATAGTCGAAAGTGATCGATTCGACGGCCGCGAGCGACCGAGACGAGAACAACGGCGAATGATAAAGCGAACAAACTTCCATAAGTCCATCCCCAAACTTCAACGTTTGCGAATGGCAAAGTCTCAAAGATGTCTTTCCAGCGACGACAAACGAGCACGACATGCGCCGCTGGGTGTGGTCCGTCGCCGTATGTCCACGTTTTCGAGCGAGGACTTCGTTCGGCGGTACATTTTGATGGTGAGAACTCGAAAGCGATGGGGATGCAGATCGAGGTAGCAAGTTGTGATGTGGCAGAAGGAGAGGGAGGACAGGAGGATTCCGCCGACTCCCGGGTACGCCGTGATGGACCGGTCGAGGTCGCCCGGTTCTTACTAACCTTTTTTCATTCTTTCAAGCCCCTTGCTTTTAGTTCTGCCCATCAAAACATACAAAAGCCTTGAAATGCATGCGTCTGAGCGCAGGGACCAACCAAGGCCAACTTCACGACAACAAGCCCTTACAGGACAGGTCACGTGCGGTTTCAGCCGCCCATGAACGCGCGTCGAACGCGTCCTGGAGGGTTCTTCATCCGCGGTCGCGATGACCGGGCCAGACTCGCCAACGACGAGCACGACCAATCCAACGGCGGCGACGGACGACCCGCTAGCGAATCTGATGGGCATGCTGGGAAACCCAGACAAGCTCACCCCGGCCCAGGTCGACGAACTGCTGCTCATGCACACGTCTCCGCCCACGCGCGACGCCCACTCCCTCACCGACCCAGTCCCCCTCCCGGCGCTCACACACACCCTCCGCCGCATCCTACAACCCACCCCCGCATGGGAATTACTCGACAACGGCCTGGCCATCCTCGCCCAGATCGACACCCTCCGCGCTTACGCTGTCGACGCCGCACGCAGCGCGCTCGAAGCGAACAAGCAAGCTGCGCGCAGCAAGACTCGCCCTCGGAGCGAGCCCTTGCTCAGCGAGGAGGATGTGGCCCAGCTCCAGACCGCTGCGGGCTTCAAGCGGGCCCAGCAGGGGGCGAAGGAGGTGGAAATCGTCTCAAAGTGCCTGAAACGTCTCGTACGTAACCTTCCACCGCATTTACACGCTCTCTACTTCACAGAATTCATCGACACCTCTTCATTCACACAGCACGTCTTTACCCAAATCCTCCAAAGCCCCTCGGACCTCTCATCCGCCCGCGCCCTCGTCGACGCTTACTTCCCAATCACGCCCTCTTCCCCGGCCCTCCACCTGCCCCAGCGCACAGAGCTGCGCGATGCCATCCGCGAAGCAGAAAAGTTCGTGTCCCTGTGGGAGGAGGAGCGGCGGCGGACCCGCAGGGGGAGGCGCGGCAGTGGACAGTCTGCGAGCCCGCTCCTCGACCATCGCGCCGCGCTCAAGGCTGCCGTCCGCGGAGAGCGCGCATTCACCAGCTTTCAGGACCGCATTCCGATCGAGAGCGTCCTTGGCGTGCTCGAGAGGTACCTCGGCAGGGTCGAGAAGGACTGGAAGGTTGTGGATGGGATCCTTGGGTTGGCGGTGAGGAGAGGGAACCAGGTGCGCCAGTCTCTTCACCGCACTGCACTCGCTGCGCATGACCTGGCTCTGACCGAGACTGACAAGACAGGCTCCCCCTCCACCTCCACAGCCTGACCCGACTCGGGCAAGCACCACCAACGGCGTCCATCGGTCTCCTACAAAGACTGTGAGTCTTGGCTACGCAGCCGACCACAGCACACGCCGTTGACCTGCCGCCTTCCTAGCAGACGACGGCCGCTCCATCTCGCCCCCCTCCTGCCACCTCTCCACCATCCGCCTTCCGCGCTACTCGCACTCCCCTACCCGCTTCCACAGCGACACCGACACCCGCTCCCGCCCCTCCGCAACCCCTCTCTGCAACCTCCTCCACCTCCACGCCCTCCGTCTTCCTCTCCGCATCCAAGAGCGCGCGCGACTCTACTTCCGAGCCGAAGCGCAAACGCGCGCGCATCAGCCGCGCGTACGTGGTGGAAGAGTTCGAGCCTGAGCCCAAGCCTGAGCCCGAGCTGGTCGTCGAGGAGAGTGTGGAGGTGGAAATTGTGGAGATCGAGAGCGACGATGAGTGGGAGATGGAGGAGGAGACGCAGGTTTCTCCACATCCAAGGGTAAAAGAGGAAGAAGAGGTGGTGGTGGTGGAGGAGGAGGAGGAAGCGCAGACGGAGAAGGGCGAGGCTTCTCCTCGCGTAGGCGTGAACCGCCCTGGCGATGCGAACGGCGTTGCAGCGGCGGGAGTTTCTGACGGCGATTCAGAGCCGTCGCCTCCCGAGCCGCGCAAGAGCGCGCCGCGCCCATCCTCCCAGCGAGCTTCCGTCGCACCAC
>JTLS01000831.1:0-13206 GCA_000826855.1 Basidioascus undulatus | reverse complement strand
ACTCTTTCCGTTTCGCACTTGCCTTTATCTTCCTCGATCGTCGCTCGCTCCCTCGTCGCTTCGTTCCACTCATTGAAATCGATCGGTCGAGAGGTTCCGCCTATTCACCGCGGGCCTCGGCCCCACGCCCGGGGCCTGGGATCCTTCATGATGGAGATAGAGAAGCGAGAAAGAGGGAGGAGCGACGCGCTTCTCAGGAGTCTCAACGTCCGTTGGGGTCGACTGGCTGACGGGGTCTTCTCGCCAAAGCTGCACATGCGCGAGCGGATGGGGTATGGGGTGCTGGATAGCGCGAAGGTGGAGCACCTGGGCATCCGAGCGTCGCTCTCGGTCTCGGATCAAGTACTGCCTGCGACGCGAACTGGGTGGGAGAAGAGCGGGAGCGGCGTACCTGACTGTCTGGCCGTTGGACTGCTCGGCCACGGGCGCCTGGGTGGTAATTCACAGTCCTCGCAGGCATGGACGACTCTTGCTACCCGCCCGCTGACCCTTACCTTCGCTTCCTCGCAACCTCCTTCCGATGGGCTCCTCGAGTCGGAGAGTGCCACTCCGACTCATTCGCACGCATGCACGCACGTACGCAAAGGCGGCGTGCCTGTTACAGTCAACCCGCGAGCTTTTCCTCTTGGACTTCATTCCCGATTCGTCTTCTCTTTTGGCTCTCGCCCTCCACCCTTTTTCACAGCTGACAAGAGCTTCCAGTCGACGAGCGCTCGCAAGCTTGCCTCTTCTCCGTTTGTACTTGGTCTTTCCTTTTTGCGCTTCCCGCCCCCCTTGACCCTCTTTCGCAGCCGACGAACGGTTTATCAACGTATTTGACTGTCAAAGAGCATGCTCATCGCCAGTCCCGATCGCAGTTGAAAGCCTGCTGCTGCCTTACCTAGTTCCGTAGGGGGCTCAAGCGCCACTACTTTTTCCCCAAGTGGCAGTCTTGGTGGCCACCGCAACCCATCACGGTGACTGAACGCTGGGGGCCATGGACGCGCGTGGGGATGGAGGGTGGAAAATTGCTTGCGCAGATATGGATGGATGGATGGATGTGCGGAGAAAACCAAGTCAGTTCTTTGAATCGTGCAAGGCTCTGGAAGGTGGGTCCGGTGGCAAGGTCAGATAAGTCGGGTAGTATTGTGTGGGGTGGTGGTAGTTGCAATTATTGTATTTTTGCTCTATCGACGGTTGAGAGTAGCTTCATCAAGTAGATGCAATGCCCGCCGAGCGTCGAGCGCCCGAGACACTTGCAGCGGACATCGCACGCCGTGCCCGGTTTTCGTCACTGCAAGATTACATCCCTATCCCATACGAATGTACCAGATACTGCGGTTCCTTTCCTATCAATGCCCAAGGGACTATAGGTTGCCCAAGGGACTATAGGTCGCCTTGAGGGGATACGAAGGGTGCCGGTTGCGGCTGTGGAACCAGCTCAGCCCGAGATACTTGCAGCCGACCTCGGACGCCGGGCCCTTTTTTTCGCCGCAAGGCTACCTTCCGTCCAAATCCTAAGTTCATAGGTTCCTGTAGAGGGCTTTGCGCACCAATGCACGCCGCCTTTCAGGCGTTACCGTCGAAAATCTTCGCGTTCAAACAGTTTGTTGCAGCCGCGTCGACGGTCTGCACAGCACTGATTCTCGCGGTCTACAATGATTACCGCTAAATCTGTGAATTTCAGCTTAGCTTCAGCTTTATTGTCGCTGTGCGTTACTACTCTTCTGCCTTATCCGCTGCCTTCTGCGGTGATGCGCGCACGCAGCGTCCCAGCTTCCCTCACATTTTGACAGGTCTCTGCAGTGCGCTTTTTATATAAACACATTGGCAAGTAACACGCGCAGGAAAAAGAAGAAATGACCAGCAGTCTGAATTTCTGAAACGACGCCACCGGAGCGCAGCAGCCCGTTTTGGTGACCTCAAGAGCTCAACTGGCAGCATGACCATGACCCAGCTTTCTCATGAATTCTCCGTTCCTCTCTGGACTTGCCTTCGTACCCCCACCACTCCACCCAACCTCATACTCAACGCACATAAATCAAATCGAGCCTACTCATGTCGTCCTCCAGCCTCCTTCTCTGCCCGCCCGAAGTGCACCTGCACATCTTCTCGTATCTGTCGCAGAGCGATGCTACGCCGCTGCGCTCGTGTGCAATGCACTTCAGCCGGTAGCGGCCTTCGCACTTTACATAGACGTTTCGCGCCAGCATCTCGAACAACCCAGCATTGATCCGGTGGAGGCCTTCGCGTGCTCACTTGCCCAGTGACCTTCTCTCGGGCTGCACGTACGGAGGCTTGAGGTGACTCTCGGGGAAGACGAGCCCGCCCCTTTCCGGGCAGCAGTTATCATTCTCCAGAAGGTAACGCACCTCCGCAAGCTCGAGATCGAGTGGGCCCAGGCGGCTGTGTCCACTTATGCGCCGAGCGACGTCCTTCTTGCTATCCACGACATCTTCGAATCCATCGCTGGCAGTACAGTGCACACTCGAGCATCTTACGGCCGGCTTCCCTGAAGTCAACTTCTGGCCCCTTTCCCCACGAGACCCCGCACTACTCCCTACAGTCCCAGCCGTTGGCAGGGCGTCTCTACGGACTCTTTTTCTCGAGGGATGCACCACACTCAGCGGCCCATTGGAACGGTTCGCTCGTGACACCGTCCTCTCCGTCACCTCGTTGACGAGCCTCACTCTCATCCAGGGCTGGCCTCCCGGACCTTGGTACCCTTCCTTGTCCGACACTTTTGATCTATAGAGCGTTCATGTCGCGTCCGCAACCCTCACTCATGAGGAGATCCAATGCGACCCGCAGATTCTGTCCGCGCTAATCGCAGCCGCCAGCTAGCGATCCGTACCATTCGTCTTTCGCACATATGTCCTCCCCACCCTCATAGCGACCCAGCTACTCAGGCCCAATGCATGCATTCTCGGCTTCGATATGCGCTCTTACCAAGTCTTGCCTAGACAGTCTGCGCGAGGGCTGATTATCTTGTCCGACAACGCACACGGCGCGATGATACTGGAATGTATGGGAGAGTATCGGGCTTGTTTGTTCTGACCAACGTTTGAGATTCCCTCTCAAGTCTGTTCCTATTGGTAACTGGAGCTGTAAGCACACGGAACCTAATCAGCCTGGCAAGATTCGGGCAGCGACTGACATTCATAATCTTGGATACCTTTTTTCCAACGGAAATGAATATATTCAGTCACATTCTTTTGAACTAAGTGTATGGAAGCAGCACTAAAATCCTCATAGGCCGCATGGGTCGACCTCGTTCAAGTTGCTGCCGCTGGATGGCCCAGGTTCATTGGCACGCTTGCGATGCCGATATGAGTGCGTTCGGTCCTCAACAATTTTTTTTGTGTTTGAAGCAATGCTCTCAAGGATTTGTTTGTTTGCAGTCCCTCTGTGACTCGACCCACGAAGGACGTATCGCGCCTTTAACCCCCTGGCCACGCCGTGGTTGTGTTCCCGTATTGCATGGACTCGCGGCCGCGACAGTCCCTACCTATCGATTATCAATCAAGCGCACCCGACCATCAGCGCTTAGTATGTGTTGCATGCGTAGTATTAAGGTGGCATGGCGAGACGAATTGTACGATCTTTGTCCGCTTGTCGCCAAGAGCGATAGCGAGCCGCGCACCGTCGCGCTCGACTCGGGCGGTGCTGTGCCGAATTCCTCCATCGAGATCGTCAAAGGTGCATGTGAACACCGCTCAGGCGAAGTCTTGGAAGTCGTTCTCGGGCATCAGAAATATTAACTCAAGCGTGTTCGCCGAAAGAAGCGCCTTCGTCGTCTTGAACTTGGCGAGATACGACGTCATGACCGCCCGCCAAGTGCTTGTCCTCTGGCCTGCTTTGCCACACTTGATAGGGGAGCAGGCCCTCCGACAGGAGTCGCATGAAATATCTATATAGTGAAACAGATGCCCAGTGCTGCCCAGAATGAGCGCCGTGTCCGGTTGGATCCCAAATATCCAACGCACCGCGGAGGATGCCCGCCAGCTCGCCCGAGCTTGCTGTCCTCCTTGGCCTTCATCATATGGAGCCTCCGACATGCGCGTTGCTGCAATAGAAGCCCATGTTTTGTGGGGCTCCATCAGCTAGCTGAAGCGTAGACAGGCGAGCCGACACTGCCGTGTAACTGAGCCTGGGCAGCTTCTGTACGACGCATTTTCCCGTTCCACCCACCGCTGTCCTCTCTCCCTCCTGCTCTCTCACTTCTCGCTTGTCTGGACTCCGGCAAAATGGGTTATCTATCAGCTTTTGCAAACATCCCTGAGATCAAGATTCACAAGAGCGAAAAGCTCCATGGCAAGCCGCTGAACCTGGCGATCGGTTTCATCGCCGGTACGCCGCACTTCCATCGCTCTCCTCTGACTTGACACTTCTCCCATGGCTCATAATCTATTTTTCCAGGTTGTGGCTTCCTAATGTTCGGCTACGATCAAGTATGCATTCCCTTCTGAAACCCAAATTGATGCAGAAATGTGTTTATGGGCGCACACACCCTCAGGGAGTCATGTCCGCATTGCTCACTCTGGACGACTTTCAACGTCAATTCCCGCTTGCCACCCCATACTCTCCTGTCAATCCGGTAAGGTAAATTTTGACAGGACAATGGTTTTAAACTAGAAACTGATAAGCGGCCAAATAGATCTGTCAAGAGCCGGGGATGTGCACTGGCACGCCCGAGCTGCAATCTAACATGGTCTCCATCTACCGTATGTCCGCCTCCTCAATACAGTGGCCGTAATGCCTCTCAAGCGTGCAATTGAACAGAAATTGGCTGCTTCCTTGGTGCCATCCTGATCTTGCTCTTCGGAGATGGTTGGGGGCGGCGGTCTTCCACGTTCTACGGCACTTGTGCGTACACCTACACCCGACATTGCGCTGCAGGCATCAATCGCTCATTCATTTCGGGGCATATAGGGATCATGATTGCGGCTACTGTCATTCAGGTGAGTCATGGGTGGGCTTACTTTTCAGGTGGACAGACTTTCTCAACCAAGCTTGTATACGTAGGCCGCATCGCACGACTACGGCACGCTCTGCTTCGGACGCATCTTCGGCGGCATCGGCAACGGCATGGTCACATCGACGATTCCCACCTGGTATGCCTTGGCAACTAGAGGCAACTCGTACAATTAACTGACTCGTTGTGCAGGCAATCTGAATGTGCCAAGCCGAAGGACCGCGGGTTCCTCAGTGCGTCTTCACGATGCGCATTCCACACCTACAGCAATTGACTGGGGGGTATGTCCTTGCAGTCATGTGCGAGGGGATGCTCATTGTGAGTAAAATATGTTTTCCGAATTCCTGGACGATCTTGTGCAGTCCTGATGAGTGGACGGCCGTCGACGACACTTGCAGTCTTTCGGCATCATGGTACGCTCTACCCCTACTTGGAGAGAATGTCCCAGTGGCTGAAGTTGAACCCCGACAGGTTTCCTATTGGGTCGATTACGGGTTCTACTTCTTGGAAGGGTCGGTCCGGTGGCGATTGTAAGTTGTGCAGGTCCTCTAGCATGTCGCAAATGCGTCCACGGCTGACTTTCGGTTCCCAGCCCCATCGCATTTCAGTCCTTCTTCAGCTTGATCGTCGGTACGCAGCCAGTAGGTCGGTTTGGAAACCAAACCACGAAGCTTACACTGTCCACATATTGCAGTTGCCGGCATCTTCATTCTCCCGGACTCTCCACGTTGGCTTTTGAAGAAGGGTCGAGCTGAGGAGGCGCTCGGTGTCATCTCTCGCTTGGAGGGCAAGCCTGTCGACTCTCCTGAGGTCACGGAAGAGTACCGTATTTTGGAGGAGGCACTCAAGGGAGAAGGCGAGAAGTTCTCCTACAAGGTAGGCGCCGGTCCTGGGTGTTTCTGTTTCGAGATGCCGCTGACATATTGGCCGGATTTGCGTTTCCAGGAACTCTTCACTGGTGCGCTCACCTACGCTTGATCATGTTTGCAGATCTATATTAATTGTTTCCGCAGGTGGCAAGACCCAGCACTCCCGCCGCGCGTCTCTCGGTGTCCTCGCACAGTTCATGCAGCAGTTCTGCGGCTGTGTGTCCCCCCCTCCTTTCCACTACTCTCCTCTTTTCCTCTAACTCTTCCACACCCTCTCTGTCAGGTAACCTTATCACGTACTACGCAACCTTACTTTTTGAGCAGTCCTTGGGATTCGGCCCCGACATGTCGCGCTTGCTTGCATCTGTGAACGGCACGGAGTGAGCCCCTGTCAACATCCGTTGTCCGATCCAACAACGTTCGGTCGACTTGAACTAACACCCTCTTTGCGAAAAGGTACTGGATGGCTTCGGTTGGTGCGATGTTCTTCATCGAGCGTGCCGGTCGTCGGCGACTCAGTAAGCGTCTTTTATCTTTTATCAGCGGCTTCAGAAAGGGGCAGTTTCTCACCTCAGGTGGCGTGCGATCAGTGTTCATCGGCACTACGGGCATGATGATTTCGATGGCTGTACTTGCCGGGATGGTCAGTACCGGCTATACCAACGAGCTCGGAGAAATTATTCTTGGGACCGGCCCCGGCGCGTGAGTAGCTCTCACCATCCGCATCTTCAACGGTTGCCGCATGCTGACGGTGGGGCACGGCGACCACACCACAGTGTCGCCACTTTGACTCTGTTCACCTTCAACACGTGCGCCTTTCTCCCTTTGGTATAAATGAATGGGTGCTGATGGATTCGGCACCCTACAGCTTCTTCGCCATCGGCTTCCTCGGCATGACTTGGCTCATCCCGGCGGAGATCAACCCTCTGCGAACCCGTGTGCAGGCGAACGCCCTGTCGACGTGCTCGAACTGGCTGAGGTACGTTCCGAACTCTGTCGGCACATGCGTCGCTGCAATAACTGAGTGCCTGAATCCACAGCAACTACGGTTAGTTCAGGTCTGTTCTTGCTAAACGTTCTTCGCACCTGATGTGCATTTTCGACACGCAGTAATCGTGATGATCACTCCGCCGGCTATTGCAAATATTGTACGTCAACGTAGAGTTCTGTTTCACCAATTCCTATTTCAGGCTGACGATGCCTCGCTGTTCGCCAGGGATACCGCACCTACATCGTTGGTCATCACCCTCGCATGCCGCCCCGAGCAGGTTGTATTTACCAAATTCCTCTTCAGATCTTTGCAATCTTCAACGCAGTCTTCATTCCTATCATCTACTTCTGTAAGGCTCAGCCAACTCACGGTGGCTCGGAATCCACAACACGCTGACCTCGCACCTCGTCTCCCAGTCTACCCCGAAACCAAGGGCCGGAGTCTTGAGGAGCTCGACTGCCTCTTGTAAGCGGGTACAATTCTCCTCGACGTGCTCAGCACCACACTGACGAAATCCACTCTGGCGCATCTTTCGCAGCGCTAACGCACACGAGGAAAACATCTCGCCGGTTAGGATGGCTAAGAAGATGCCGCGTCTAGAAGGGTATGTTCATTCCTTGCTGTGATATCTTCCCTTGGAAACGTATGTTGAAGCGTGGCATCGCTGGAGCCGGTACCTCGAGGAAGAGCTCATCCGGCTCTTCGGCACCGCCCCGCCAACCGTCCAGCAAAAGCAGCTCGACAGCGGCGAGACCACGGAGGAGAACTCCGGCCGCAACAGCAGTGAGGTCCACTATGGGGCGGAGAAAACCGTCATTCCGCCCCCTCAACATCATGAGAACGAGAGGCCGTAGGATCGCATACGATTTGTGAAATAGAGCGGAAAACTTCGCCCAACTTTGCGGATAGTCCATCATTAGAGATATCCATACATTTGCATTGATCCATTTTCGATTAACTGAAACAGCCTTTTATGACAGTATTTGAGACCTTCCCTGCCCATACCAGAGAGTCTGCAACGATCCACTCCCTACGGGACACTTTTAAGTGCTGTACGTAGGATAGACGCTTTCCAGTCGCCCGGGATGTTCGGGTACCATTCCTTTCGAAAGGCCCACGCTTTGATCGCCACTATTTACGGCAGACCAGTGCGCAGTCTGCTACTTTTGAGGCCACAGCCTGCGCGGTCGGCAGTAATTCTTTACTTAGAAGGGAAGAACACAGCCCGAACCTACACGCATTAACTTAACACTCTGTAGGATGGTTGAGTTAAATCAGTTTTGGGCGCTCTCGGAGACGCTTTGGCAGCCGCCCTGCGTTCGTGAAGGCCCGGCCACCGCAAAGGCACATTGTGAACGGCAACAGTGAGCACACAATAATGGTTTTTTTTGTGTAAGAAGGGAAATATAAGATTTCTTAAGCGCACACGAAGGCGATGTTTAAGCACAAGCCGAGTCAGTGTTCAAGCCAGGCTCAGCCCTTCGCCTCGCTTTGCTGCTCACTGCTCACTGCGGGTAAGTGGGGTACCATGTTAGACTGCAGCTCGGGCGTGCCAGTGCACATCCCCGGCTCTTGACAGATCTATATGGGCGGCGGTCAATTTCTAGTAAAATATTGTCCTACCTAAATTTAACTTACTGGATTGGCAGGAGAGTATCGTGTGGCAAGCGGGAATTGACGTTGAAAATCATCGAGCAATGCGAACATGACTCCCTGAGGGTGTGTACGCCCATGGACACATTTTCCGCATCAATTTGGGCTTGAGAAGGGCATGCGTACTTAATCATAGCCGAACGGGGAACAAAATTTGTGACGAGAGTGGGATTCGAACCCACGCCCTTTCGGACCAGATCCTTAGTCTGGCGCCTTAGACCGCTCGGCCATCTCGCCCTGTGATTTCTCCTCGAGATAAAATTCTCAGATCGTAGTGGACCTTCAGTCCACTTTCGTTTCTCTACGAGCATTTTCTATTAGGGTCGTGGCCAGTGGCTTGTGCTAACGAAGTGAGGGTGTGCCAAACCGCGCGCGGGGGAGAGGCGGTTGTTAGAGTGACAGTCGGGCAGATGGACAGGTCAAAGAATTAAAGAGGTATGCTGCCTTTTCTACGAAGACGCGTTGCACAATCCGCTGGGTCACGTATGCGTAAATTGTGCTTTGTCGATGAGACAGGGGAAAGGTGAACTTTAGGGCGGTTTAGAACTGAATGGTTCGGGGCCGCTCAGTCGTTCCCAGAGCGGGCTTTCGCAGCCCGACCATTCCGGCCGAAGCACTTCCTTACTCGCCACTCATCTCCCGCATTTCGTTATTTCAAAAGATCGCTCCACATCCTTCCTAGATGTCCAGAAAATCTCCACAATACACCCCTCCCCCTGACACTCTCCACTCCAGAGCCCTAAACAAGCGGCAGGAGCTCACCCCACCGCTCCGTGTCCTCCGCCTTCGTATCCCGCAGCACCTCCTCCTTCGTCAGCCACGCGTGCGCGCGTGCGGAGGACGAGGCGGCGCCGGCGAGGATGTGGGCGGTGAAAAGGTAGGTCTGCGCGGTTGAGTGGGCTGGTGATCAGCCGCCGTCTGAAAAGGGCGATAGGACAGGGCAGAGAAACAGTGCGAAGGGAGAGAGCAAAAGTCGAGGGGTGGAGGAGGTTGAGGAGGAAAGCGGAAAAGGAGGATGCAATGATAGAGTACAAAGAGATGCAACGCACCTTTTCTGAGGGGGAGGTGGACCAGTGCGCGATGGGCGCCTTGGAGACGAGCCAGATGTCGAGGTCGGGTCCGAGCGCCTCATGCGTCGCCCGGAGAGCAGCCTATCCCACACCTCTGTCAGTCCCAGCACGCAAACCCTTTTGCGTCCTACACGAGAACACGGAACTCACCGCATGCAGCGTCTCCTTCTCCGCAACAACCGCAACCGGCAGTTCCCACCCGCTCTTCCCCTTCAGCACCAGGCTGACGCTCCTCCCGCCCCACCTCTCCAGGTCGCCCGCACCCTTCCCCGCGCCGGCCTTCTCCTCCCTAGGCAGAGGCACGACCTCCTCCTCCTCGCCTAGATCCTCCTCGATCTCCGGCATCTTGGCCCCGAGCTCCTCGGCGCGCCGCCGCGCTTCGCGCGCGAGGAAGCGGCGCTCGGCGAGCGAGCCCTTTTGGTAGTAGAATTCGGTGGGGAAGGGGGAGGAGAGGGCAAGGGACAGCCGGCGGTTGTAGGCGTGGTAGGCGGTCGCGAGGGGATGCTCCTCGGGAGTTAGGTAGGGCGCGCGGGTAAGGAGGAGCGCTGCACGGAGGGTCTGGTTGGAGGTGAGTGCGGAGGAGGAGGAGAAACGGGCTGCGGGGGAGGAGCATCAGAACCGATGCAGGGGCAAGAGGGAGCAAAGGGGCGTACTGGAGGAGGCGGGGGAAGAGGTCAAAGAGGCTGATCGCCTGACGAAGGCCGTGAGCGTGCGGGAGGCCATCGTTATGGCTCAAGAGAAACCACAAGAAAGAAGGAGCAAGGGAAGGCCGGGTCGTCCGAGCAGGGCAATGGCGAAGCGAGAAGACCCGGGGTCGTGCCTCTGGTTCCCTTTCGGTTTTATAGTAATCTTTGTCGCCGACGGGAGCGCTCTTCGCCTTAATCTCGCTCGACAGTCTCTCTCCTTTCCCAGATCTACATACTGTAAATCTTGCTGTAGGATTAGGCTTTGCTTTGATAGGCATCTCGGAGCTGTATAAGGGAGAGGGCGCCCTAAGTTAGGTGACCGAAACATGACGCAAGTTCGAATCTGGCAGACATCTATTTGACCGCAGGTAAAGCGATGCAGCATATTATACAAGACAAAAATCCTCTGATGAGCATTAGCATATCACCACTCGTGACGGAGCGTAATTTTGCACGCCCAATGCCTTGAATTGAACGAATACGTTCGCAACGGTTGCTGCAAGCCGAAGCTACTGCTGGTCTCGACATGCGCTTCGTACAAGGAGAGTATGTTTGTTGACATTCACCTTCTAGTGCCACTGGAGAGTTTATAAAGGACTGCAATGTTCATGTTCCTTTGGACAATCGAGACTCTACTGCGTCCATGCATGGCAGTAGTCACATTGTCCGTACCGGAGCTCAGTGGGGCTCAAAATGCCAGCGACACTGGTCCTGGAAGACCTGAGAGGAATGTAGAGTGATGATACAACTTCAATCACATTAACAGCAAGGCACATTGGGGCGACTTGAGCACAAACAACCTTCGTCTGCAGCACCGCGGCGGCGCACAGCTGTTCTGCCTGCTAGCTGGGGCCTGGGCGCATTGTGTGCAGAACAAGCGATGCTTTGGACAATGTCTGAAGGACAACCAGAACCGGGACATAACAATATCAGTAGAATATATATCCAAGCCTTAATATTTCCCGGGTGGAAGACAATGCAGTCCTCAGGTAAGGTTTCCCCGTCACGATATGCGGGCCCGCTGCATCACCTTCCCTGCACGTCCTACTCTTCGACCACTCTATGGATTTGGTACCTGGTCCCATTCATTTGCTATATATAACCTCAATCAAACAGGTTCACCGACTGGTGTGATGCTAACCGTCAGTGCTATGGCTGAAAACAGTGTTGCCTGTGAAGTCTTTGACCATGCCCTTTTTCAAAGCAACATCCAGCTTTGTGCTGCTGAGGATACCGGGACGCAAGAGATCTTACTTTACAGGATTTTGGACGCGCCATAGTCAAAGGACGGAGGCCGGACGACCCGTTTATCGGTTCTGCCCAGATCCACGAACTCCCCAACAGCCGTCTCTCGCGCGCCTAGCGCCTCTTGACTTCCCACCGCCACCATCGTCCTTGCCAAATCTCAGCTCATCCATCCACCGTGCATGAAAAGGTTTTTCGTCTTTCCAATATGGACCCTTCACAACGAGATCTGGCGACAGAGGCAGGACATGGAGCCAATAGAGTACGAACGTGAAGGTGAGCGTGAGAGCCGCGAGGGCGGCACGGAGGGGAGTGAACATTTGCTGGTCATCGATTGGGGATGGGGACGAGATTCACGCCTGACCTCATGAGGTCTCTTTTATATTGTCCAAAGTGCCATTGCTCGTTATCCACTGTCGTCATCAGCAAGGATGGTCACTGACACTCGACGTTAGCCTCGGGCACCGACGCTAGCGAACATTAACATTGATTAATGCACCGGGTGCGGGCCTGCGGGAGCGTACCTGGATAGTGCATACGTACACTTCACTAGATTAACTGTTTTGATCTTAAGCGCACTCTGTTGCACTGTGCGGTGGACGGGCCGGGGAGCGAGGACAACTTGCATGAGAAGAGGCGCCAGTTCTTGCTCGTATTCAGAGCTAGGACGACTCCTTACATGAATCCATCACGATGATCCACGGAGAGACACGATTCGAGTGCGCATAAGTGACAAAAGAGCCTTGAAAGGCGTGATCGGGGAGAGAGGGGTGCGGACAGTCGAACGTGGGCCTGAGGGCCGGGCTCGGGAGAGTTGCATATTGCCGGGGGAGGAGGATAGCAAGTGTGAGGGCTGAGGAGGATGGTGAATGCTAGGGGGAAGGAGGATGGGCTGATCGGCATGAAAGAGCCGCTGCTGATGCTGGGGAGGTGGAAGGCGGGAATGCCAGTGGGCCTCGACCTTGCCCTCGGACGTCGAGCAACGATTCTTGATGCATCCCAGGGCCTTCCCAGCATGCAAAAAGGTTTCATCTACACATGGATATTTCATTCGGGGCTACAACTCTGCTCTCGCATCCAGGGTGTGAGGCGCGAAAGACACGCAAGAGCGCCCTACTGTCTTCCCTCTTGACCCAAAAGTTGCACATTCTCGATACCCACCGCGCACGCGAACGCAGAAGCCACGAACACGTACATATTCAACGCAGAAAAGTAAAGACACGAAAACAGCAGCAGTACAAACAGACAAATAGACAGACATACAGGCGGTGATCGTGCGGAGCCAACAGAAGAACGGAATTGTAATCGTGGGTGGCGTGTAAGCGGAGACAAAGAAGAACAGTGACGTGGGGGGGTTACACAACAAACACAACGGGATTAAGCAGTAATCGGACGGAACTCGAGAGCGGAGGGCGAGCTGGGGGTGGGGAAAATGCTCTGAGCGAAGGGCCTCAGTACGGTAGCCGCTCCCCCTCCTCGCGCCCGTCGTCCGCAGCTGATTCGCCGAACTGGATGAACGCGACGGCCACCACCACCGTTTGCGTCAGCTCCCGAGGATCTCACAAAACAGAATAAGAAGGGAAACGCACCGCCTCGTCCGCCTTGAAGCAGTGGCTCGCCCCCGCGCGTATATCAAAGCACCAGCACACAAACAGCGTGTCGGCGCTGCCCTCGCATTCCCCACCCCGCATCCCACGTAAGCCACCATCCCTTTCTCCCCCCACCCCCATCCCCCTGC
>JTLS01000830.1:0-13208 GCA_000826855.1 Basidioascus undulatus | reverse complement strand
AAGGGCACCCGCGTCCGCACCCGCGTCGAGCCGTTCCTCCGCAACGAGGGCGTAACGCTGAAGGAGCTCGCCGAGAACCGCCTTGCAAGTGCGGCGTGTCTCTCCGACCTCATCGGAGTCCACGGACTTGCCGCGCCGCTCACCGTTGTATTGCGACTGCACCACGGCCTACATAAGGCGATTCGGGAGCTCACCCTGTAAGCGTGTTTGCTTGCTTTCGCGTGGTGCCCGGCCGATTAGTGACACAGCTACTTTACAAACTCGCAGCATGTCCATCCGTTCCATTACCGATCGCCTGGCGCAGCCCACCCTCGGCAACCTCATCGCCGCGTTCACGTCCCCAACGCACCCGATCGTCCGGCGGCTGCGAGACATGCAGCAATATCCAAGTGAGATAGCTGACCGCAGACCGAGATCAATAGGCCTTCGCAAGGCAGCGCCGGTCCGGCTTCTCGACAGTCACGAGTCAGGCTGGTTCACGGAACTGGATAGTTTTGACGGTGCTGATGAATTGCTCTTGAATTAGATGTCGCTATGGTGCGCAAGGCTCAGAGGAGGGGCATGCCATCATGCTCTTCAGCCAGACCTGCGGCGAGGCGGCATGGTCGGATGCACAGATAAGAAGGACGAGTGCTGATAGGCCTCTCGACTGCTTCTTTTCCTTGTTTGCGTCTGGTTCCGACAAGATATGAACGTCGGAAGAAATCGCTGCGTTTCCGAGAGTGTGCATCCGATGATCATGGCATGGCGAGCGAGGGAAGTTCATCGGATGAAAGCAGCCTGAGTTTCAGAACCGTTCGGACTGCTCGGCCGGCGATGGGAGGCTAGAAAGAGTGCATAATAATTAATAACGTGGAAAAGGCCAGTAAATTTGTATAGAATGCGGGTTGTCTCAGGGGCAGCGGCTTATCGCGCGTCTTTGCCGCCTGCCCATTTTTCTGTCGCAAAGCCTGCTCGCTTGACTCGTTACGGTCTTCTCGCTTGCCCTCCTCATCGGGTCTCTCGCTTCCTTCCGCCCTACTTCCCTTCGTCACTCGCTTTTCCTCCTCCTCCTCCTCCCGCCGGCGTCGGGCACTCATTTCCCTTTGTCCTCCCGATCCCGCCGCACGCACTCCCCATTCCCCATAGCGGCAAGGTCAGTCCACGTCTTGCCCGCACTTTCCCATCTTCCCTTCGGTGGCTGACGCCCGCCCACGCCCCTGTCGCCCTTGACTCCTCCTCCAGCCCAGACGATGTTCCGCTCATCACTCTTGACCGCCCGCGCGCCCGCCGCCGGTGCCCGCCGCATCTCGTCCTCCATCCTCCAGCAGCAGCGCCCCGCCGCCTCTGCATCTTCCCGCCTCCTCCACACCTCCCGCCCCGCCCCCGCCGTCGCGGCCTCTTCCGTGATCGGCAGCGGCGAGCTCAACTCTCCCTCGGACCTTGCGCGCCGGATATCCGCAAAGGTCCTCCCCAAGATCCCTAAGCCCGATGTCAAGCGGGTGCTGGTAGTCGGGTCGGGCGGGTTGAGCATTGGCCAGGCGGGAGAGTTTGACTACTCTGGTGAGTCGCAGATTCTCTTGCGGGTCTAGGGAGAGTGGGAAGAGGTTGCTGGTGAAGAGCAATGGACCAGGAGAGGCTGGCGCCAAGCGGACCGCTGACCCTCTTCTGCACCTCCAGGCTCGCAAGCCATCAAGGCGCTCCGAGAATCCGGGATCGAGGTCATCCTCGTGAACCCCAACATCGCGACAATCCAGACCTCGCACCACCTCGCGCACGAGATCTACTTCCTCCCCGTCACGCCCGACTACGTCGCGTCCATCCTCGAGAAGGAGCGGCCGGACGGCATCCTCCTCACCTTCGGCGGCCAGTCCGCGCTCAACGTCGGCATCGCCCTCGACAAGATGGGCGTCCTTGACCGCCTCGGCGTCCAGGTCCTCGGCACCCCCATCCGCACCCTCGAGGTCTCCGAGGACCGCGACCTCTTCGTCCAGGCCCTGAACGGTGCGTCTTCCTTCCTCCTCGCCTCCTCGCCCGCAGAGATAAGCTTATCTCTGGGTCAATCAACCAGAGATCGACATTCCCGCTGCCCACTCCGTCGCCGTCGGCACCGTTCCTGCTGCTCTGCAGGCCGCCGAGAAGATCGGCTACCCGGTCATTCTCCGTTCGGCCTTCTCCCTCGGCGGTCTCGGCTCCGGCTTCGCGAGCAACGCGGACGAGCTCCGCGACCTCGCGGCCAAGTCACTCTCGCTCAGCCCGCAGGTGCTCATCGAGAAGTCGCTCAAGGGGTGGAAGGAGGTCGAGTATGAGGTCGTCCGTGACGCCGCGGACAACGTCATCATCTGCGTGCGTCCAGTATCTCGTTTGGTACTCCGGGTGGGGGAGACAGGATGGGAGACTGATCCTGTGATGGGTGCGGGTGGATTGGGCTGGAACAGTGCAACATGGAGAACTTTGACCCGCTTGGCATCCACACCGGTGACTCGATCGTCGTCGCCCCGTCCCAGACTCTCACCGACGCCGAGTACCACATGCTCCGATCCGCGGCTATCAAGATCGTCCGGTACGTCTTCCTCTCCCAGCAGACCGCGCCAGACGAAATTACTCATATTGTGATCAAACTGACAGTCACGTTGGTGTCGTCGGCGAGTGCAACGTCCAGTACGCGCTCAACCCCAACAGCATGGAGTACATGGTCATCGAGATGAACGCCCGTCTTTCGCGCTCCTCGTACGTCTCCCTCCTGCCACATTTCTCCTGACCTCGCACATTCATATTCCGTCCTCCCTCGCCACAGCGCCCTCGCGTCCAAGGCGACCGGCTACCCGCTCGCGTACACGGCGGCGAAGATCGCGCTCGGCCACACTCTCCCGGAGCTGCCGAACGCGGTGACGAAGACGACGACGGCGTGCTTCGAGCCCTCGCTCGACTACATCGTGACCAAGATCCCGAAGTGGGACCTTGCCAAGTTCCAGTATGTGCAGCGCGACGTCGGGTCGTCGATGAAGTCCGTCGGCGAGGTCATGGCAATCGGGCGGACGTTTGAGGAGTCGCTCCAGAAGGCCGTGCGCCAGGTCGACCCGCGCTTCGCCGGGTTCGAGGCCTACTGGAAGCCTGAGGACCTCGACGAGGCCCTCCGCGTCCCGACGGATCGCCGCCTGTTCGCGATCGCGCATGCGATGCTCAACGAGGGCTACTCCGTCGACAAGCTCCACGACCTGACCAAGATCGACAAGTGGTTCCTCTACAAGCTCGACAATATCGTCGCCCTGCACAAGGCGCTGCGCGCCGCGGGCGGCCTGGAGAAGCTCGGCGAGCCCATCCTCCGCAAGGCGAAGCAGATGGGCTTCTCGGACACGCAGATCGCGGACCTGACGGGCGCGAGCGAGGACGCCGTCCGCGCGGCGCGCAAGGCCGCATGCGTCACGCCGTTCGTCAAGCGCATCGATACGCTTGCGGCCGAGTACCCCGCCCATACCAACTACCTCTACACAACGTACAACGCTTCTGAGCACGACCTCGAGTTCGGCGACAAGGGCACGATGGTCCTCGGCTCGGGCGTCTACCGCATTGGCTCGTCCGTCGAGTTCGACTGGTGCGCCGTGACGTGCGCGCGTGCGGTCCGCGGCATGGACAAGAAGACCGTCATGATCAACGTGCGTTCTTCATGCGCCTCCTCGAGCTCTTCTCCCTTTGAAAACGGTGCTCATTTGGACTGAGGAGGACAGTACAACCCTGAGACGGTCTCGACCGACTTCGACGAGGCGGACCGCCTCTACTTCGAGGAGCTCGGCTGGGAGCGCGTGATGGACATCTACGAGCTCGAGGGCGCCGAGGGCGTTATCGTTTCTGTCGGTGGTGCGTTGCGCGTTCTCCCTTCCCCTATCAGTTTCATCACCCACTTACAAAAGCGATTTGGTGTGCTTTTTCAGGCCAGCTCCCGCAGAACATCGCGCTCCGCCTGAAGCGCTCTGGCGTCAAGGTCCTCGGCACGGACCCCGAGATGATCGACATGGCCGAGGACCGCCACAAGTTCTCGTCTGTCCTTGACTCGATCGGCGTCGACCAGCCCGCGTGGACGGAGGCCAAGACGCTCGATGACGCTAAGGCGTTCGCGGCGAAGGTTGGGTGCGTCGAAGCGAAATCAGGGGGACTTTCGTGACACCCAGGAAGCTGAAGGTTGGGATGATGCCACACAGCTATCCCGTCCTCATCCGCCCGTCCTACGTCCTCTCCGGTGCGGCGATGAACGTCGTCTGGGATGAGTCCACGCTCGAGCACAACCTCTCCGCGGCAGCGGAGGTCTCGCCCGACCACCCGGTCGTCATCACCCAGTTCATCGACAACGCGCAGGAGATCGATGTCGACGCCGTCGCGCACAATGGCCAGCTGCTCGTCCACGCCGTGTCTGAGCACGTCGAGAACGCCGGCGTTCACTCCGGCGACGCCACCCTCGTCCTGCCCCCCTTCTCGCTCTCCGAGGGCGACCTTGACCGGTTCAAGGTCATCGCGGAGAAGGTTGCGAAGGCGTTCGAGATCTCTGGGTACGTTTTTTACCAACGGCTTGGTTTTTGGCGCCGGCTAATATATCGTGGTGGGTTTGCAGTCCCTTCAACATGCAGATCATCCGCAAGCCGCCCGTCGGCGACGAGCCTGCGGAGCTGAAGGTCATCGAGTGCAACCTTCGTGCTTCGCGTTCGTTCCCCTTCGTCTCTAAGGTGCTCGGTACCAACTTCATCGACGTCGCGACCGCCGCGATCGTCGGTCAGAACGTTCCCGCGCCGGTCGACCTCATGAAGGAGAAGCGCGACTACGTTGCGATCAAGGTCCCGCAGTTCTCGTGGACTCGTCTCGCGGGCGCGGACCCCTTCCTTGGCGTCGGTGCGTGTTCAACAGTGCTTGAGATGGACTGCAATGAACGAGGAGCTGACGTGACCTTTTCGGTATCCCGCAGAGATGGCGTCTACCGGCGAGGTCGCGTCGTTCGGCAACACGGTCGAGGAGGCGTACTGGGCGTCGCTGCTGTCGACCAACGGCTTCCGCGTGCCCAAGGCGGGCAAGGGCATCCTGATCGGCGGCGACATCGCCAAGCCCGAGATGGCGTCGGTCGCGCGCAAGCTGATCAACCTCGGCTTCAAGCTGTACTGCTCGAACCCGGACGTCGAGCGCTTCCTCAACTCGCTCGACTACGTGACGTGCAAGCGCATCTTCTTCCCCACCAAGGACAAGCGCAAGCTCCGCGAGGTCTTTGAGGAGTACGAGATCCAGTGCGTCATCAACCTCGCCAAGAGCCGCGGCCGCGACACGCTCGACGAGGACTACGTCGCTCGCCGGAACTGGCGCGTTTATCTCTCTTCTCTTCGCCCTTCTGGGGAACATCGTCGGCTTACGAGCGGCGCCTTCCACAGTGTCGACTTCGGTCTGCCCCTGATTAACAACGCCCGGTTGGCGGAGTACGTGCTATTTGCAGCTTCCTTCCTTTTATTCTTTATGACTTACGCCATTCACTCTCCTATCAGGCTCTTCGTCTCGGCGCTGGCGAAGAAGATCCCCGAGGGCGGTCTTGAGGGCTACGTCGAGGGCCGGATTCCCTCGGAGGTGCGCTCCTGGAAGGAGTGAGTCCCTTTCCGCGCTCTCTCTCCCCTCTCTCCACTGTTTCCTGATCTCCGCCGCTCCGCAGGTTCGTCCCCGCCGAGGCCAAGGCTCACGCCTAAGCGCCGTCCCTCCTTTCTCCTCCCGCACACTTCGCTTTCGCTTCCCTTGATCATCATTTGGCCTGCTTGCATATCTAGATCTACATTACTCCCTTCCTCCTCGGTCCCTGGAGATCCGGCTCGGGCGCGCACGCCGGAGTGCTCTGTTTTGTCCATATCCCTGTCTCGCTTGTTACACATCTGCCGCGCGCTGTATATCCTCTTTCTCCTGCCTGTCTTTCTGGTCGCATCAATGACTGAACGCTCCGCTCTGACGATACAAGCGCGTGTGCGGGACTGTATTTGGAAGCTTGATTGGCGATTCTGTGACGATGAAGGTCACGTGAAGCAAGATTTGGTGGGACTTCGTGCGTTGCCTTCTGCCTTGTCTGCGCTCACCGAGCACACGGTACCGGTGCGCATCACACTGCATTTTACTCCAGAACCACCTCTTTGTTCATCCCCAATTCCTGCTGGCCTGCAGCACCTCTCACTCTTCGCGCAATGGACCGCCCCCTCTCCGCCCCGCCGATCTTCAACCGGCTCTCAGCGCAGCCGCTGTCGCCCGCGGAGGCGCAGCGCATCCTCAGCAAGTTCCTTGACGGCTACACGGCGCCCACGACCGAGCGCGCATCACTCTTCAAGCTAGAGGCGAGCCTGGCGGGGCGGGACGTGAACGCGTGGAAGGCGAAAGCGAAGGCGGAGCCCTCGTCTACGCCTCAGAAGAAGAAGGTGTTTGAGGGGGAGGAGGCGATGGAGGAGTAGAGACGCATACCGTGGTATGGAGGAGAGAGGAAGGTGAGTGACAAGTCGTTGTTGCGGGCATGGGGCAAATGGGACATGCGACCTGACGAGCATTGCTGGGGGACAGGGCCGCATCAGCTTGTTGTACCATCATCGTTCACGCATACTTACATTTGTAGACACGCCCTCAGTTCGTGTGTGGTAGGGCTCCCATTAGGGAACATCGTCACTAAACCTTCTCTCGAATTTGTCTTGGCTTCGGCGTTTCGTCACGCAAGTCCGACGCACTCGTCTTCTTGCCTCACGACCACGACACGACCGCTCCGCATTGAGTGATACCCCGCATCGCTAACCCTTCTCAACCTTCGATGACATTCTTTCAACCATGTTCGATCCCACTGCACCGCTCCCGTTCGAACGCCGCAACGACCCGCCGCGGGATATCGCTGCCGCGCGTGGGCAGGCCGACCTCATCTCCGCGATTCTCGACCAGCCATCCTGCCGTCACTTTTGACTTTAGAATATGGCCACGGACAATTGGCAGTGCAATCTATCAGGCTTGGAACGCTCACCGGACGGCAATTACATATCGCTTCATGGATTCTGCTCACAACGCAAGCTAACTGACTATTCGAAGTTCATGATACATTATGGTGACTCCCAACATAAAACCAATCATGCAACTTCTTCTCAGTATTCCGCGAACTTCCCGCCCGTGCTCTTGCTGGGAGGCAGGTCCTCGTCGGCAGTGCCCCAGCTTCCGGGCTGCGGTCCGAGCTCGAACTCGAGAACTGCATCGCCGGCGGGGAAGAGCTGCTGGTGGCTGATCCAGTTACGCGTGAAGGGCTTTCCGTTCAGCGTGGCGGACTGGATGTACTGCGGCGTCGAGGCGTCGAAGTTGGTTGAGATGATTTGGGTGCTGCTACGAGGGCCGGTGGAGAAGGTGATGTTGGAAAAGAAGGGGACGGAGAGGAGGTATACGCTTTGTCCTGCGTGCAAAGAAGGAGAGAAACTGGGCTGCTGGGAGTAGATTCCACTGCGGGAGGTGCGACGTACCAGCCACGGGGTAGAAGCCGAGGAGGTTAAAGACAGCGAAGGCAGCCGTCGCGCCACTGCGACGTAACGGTCCACCTTTCAGTACGAGCAGGTATGAGCTACGAATTATAGAGTCTATTACCTGTCGTCGTTACCAGGGATGCCGTTCACAGAAGTGTTAAACTGAGGTATGAGCTGTCGAATTCGGTCGGCTGTCTTGCTCGGCTGCACCCCGCCAGTTGTACTGTAGTCAGCGGAGATCATTTTTGGGAAACCATGACGAAATATATAACTTGGTGCGTACCTGTCCCACGTAGTGCCACAACCAATTCGGCAAAAAGCCGGGCTCGTCGCCAATGTCGCCGTAGCGGTTCGCCCACAGCGCATCGAGCCGAGCACTGAAAGTGTCCTTCCCGCCCATGAGCGGAACGAGGGACGCCATGTCGTGCGGGACTGAACACGTAACTCTTGGGTGTGAGAGGAGACCTACAAGTTTGACGTTCACTCAAAAGCAGGACTCACCGAAGAAGCTGTATTGGTGAGCGCTGCGGTTTCCAGAACCATGTCAGTGGGTGCTCAACGGCCTGTCTGGGATTTAACGAATATACCTGGCCTCGTAAAACTCGCCCCTACAATACGGTGTTTCAGGGATGCACAAGGTCCATCCAGAACCAGGCACAAGCTTACCCTTGATCGTTCAGATAGCAGGTGCCAAATTGGTACGCCGGCGAGCAACGCCTAGGATCCGCATTTTGGAAGGTACCGTCCTGTGGAGCTGAGCATGTGAGGCTTCTTCATCGCCTCTAATCCTCAAGGACGCCGGTGTATCACCTTGTAACGCGGCTGAATGAAGCCTGAAAAGCCAGAGTCCGTAGTATCCGGGTTCCAGAGGTTCTTCCTGAGGAAGTCGGCGATATTGAGCGATTCATACGTGTTGTTGAGAACGAACTCACTTACCAGTCGTCGGACGCCTTACTGTAGTGATCGAAATCCTCCCTCTTTCCGAGGCCTTTCGCGACCAGAGCGATGCCGCTGTGGCCGTCCGAACGTTAGCGAACTAGCAGGTTCAACCTTCAACAGTCACACTCACAAGTCATTGTACGCATATTCGAGGGTACGGCTCGCGCTACGGCCCTTCGTACCGGTCCCGGCAGGGTCGGACGTGTCATCGACGGCTGCGAGACGGGACCGAGGCTGAGGAAACGGTCTCTCTAGTGTGAGTAAGAGGTGGTGTGGACGCACGAACGTAACCAAGCTCCTTCCGAGCCTGAATACCGCCTCGCCCCTCGAGGCCCCAGTTAGGCGGCGAAACTTCCGCGTCCTTCTTCATTCCCTCGTAGGCGGTCTCCCAGTCGATCGGGTGTGCTGGGTCGGGCGAAGTAAAGCCCTTGACATACGAGTCGGCGAGCAGGTTGTCTGCATTGGAACCCTGCGGATAGGGATAATCATGATTCGACGAAGATGAGTCGGCAGCGTGTAAGAAAGCAGCGTTGACCCACCCCTTGTGTGAAACCTTTGTCAAGCGACATGCGACAGTCGGGCAGGAAGCCGGTGTTGCGGTAGATGTCTATGACCGCGCGAAGAATCTCCGCTTGTGCTCGAGGGGCAACGATCGTGAGGAGGGGATGGACCTGTGCGCGAGCAGATGGAGTCAGTGAGTGCATGTCTTGGCGGCTCATTGAAAGCGTAGTACCACGCGGTAAGAATCCCCTGCGAGACACTTGTTAGAATGCTATACGTTCGCTTTGTCGACCTCGTACGCAGCCTACGGGCTCACAGATGCAGTAAAACGAGTCGTAGAATGGCTCGCTCGAGGTCCAGAGTGGGTTGTCGCCCGTGATATTATAGGGGCTAATGAGCGTTCGATAAAGCTAGAGCCAAATTTCAATGGTCATCCCGTGTATTTCGTGAGATCCACTACTTACCGAGGACCAGAACACTTCGAGAACCGACTCCGCCACACCGTCCTCGCTGACTTGAACGACGCCGAGGTAGTCGTCCCATGTTTTCTGTGCGGCAGCCTTGACGCTGTCAAAGTCTGAGGCAGACGCGAATGTCGGTATCTCGGACTCCGCGTATGCGCAAGCGGCTTCCGCTGCAGGAAAGAATGTCCTCAGAGCACAATCGCCTGTTCATGCTGCATCCAAGACGTACCTGAAGACCAGGAGATCCCGATTCGGGCGAGGACCTGCGAGTCCGGGAGCGAATCCCTGTCGAACGAGAGGAGAGCGCCGGCCTCGTCGTCTTCAAAACACAATAAGAGATGTCGACGGATATGAGTGGAGTAGCGGCGGACGCACTGAGCCTTGCGGAGACAGTGCCGGTCAAGGATGTTCTTGCGGTAGAGATGTCATTGCCGATGTACGTTGCTGTACCCGCGACGCCGTTCACGTCTAAGCAGAAGTACACCTGTTTCTACTGGATGCTCAGTTCAGACTTCCAACTTCAAGGTTCGAAGAATGCTTTCCTCGTAAGACCCTTCACCAAAACTCGGGAGGACCTGGCCTGAACCCTTTACTCTCGTCTCGCCGCCCTGCCTCTGAAGATCGAGGCTACCCGTGCCTCGGAAACTGTGGCTGAGGTCGTTTGTGAGATCCAACAGCAGTGTGGGCGACTGTGCGTCCGACGGGAACGTGAAACGATGCAGAGCTGCGTGGGCGGTGACGGTGACTTCGGCCGTGAAAGACGGCTCGAGGCCGATGGAGAAATATCCGGGCAAGGACTCTACGTTGAAAAGGCATTGTGAGATCTATTACAGCACTGTACTTTGTATTGTAACTCAAACTCACGGGCGCTCCCCGGGATCTGTGGTACAGTCCTTGCGCGTTCGGCTACAACGCAGTTGCCATTGTCTCCAGCGGTACCGTCTACCACCAAGCAGTCAAGGGGGAGAAGTTCTACAGCCCAGAACTGCAGGTCAACTACCTAAAATGATTTTCGATCCATTGGCTACGCACTGAAGTTACCCAGCGACGCCCCGCCGCCGGTGCCATCATCGTGCAGCTGGGATATTCCGCGAATCCCAGAACCATCTGAGACGTAGCCACCTTGATTGTCGGTTGAATCGGAATCGGCTCCGGCTACGGGAAAGGTGTCACAACGGAAGGGGATGTCGCAAACGTGCCACAATGCTCACCTTTGACTGCTCCGAAAGGCAGCGTAGCCCCGGCAAAGACGTGTCCGCCATTGAGCGTTCCAATGAAGGTGTTTACTGGGATTACAGAAGTGAATTAGCTACATGACCGCTCGGCAGGGAAATCCAGTGCTTCTCACCATGATCGGAAGGCTTCACAGCGCTCGACGGGATTGCCGCTAGTAGAAGGCAGCTGGCAAGCGCCGCAGCGAGCAAATGACCGTCGCCTTGCATGACGACTGTCTGAGTGGGATGAGGAGGACTTCGGTGAGCGAAGAAAGAGGATTGTGGTTTTCTGAAAAGAAGGACCCGGCTTTATGGGAAAGCGAGGTCCACAAGGCGCGGGCCACTAGCGGGCGGACCTTGCACTAGCTCGCCCACTTTCAGTCAGATGGTTTGCAGAAGACGACGCAGAGCATATGGGGAACACGATGATCCTTGTTTGAACGGTGTAGCCCATGGATGCGAAAAATCATGACTACAATTGACAGCGGGTGCCGTGTCGATGTCGACGTCGGTTATAAGCGGCAAGACGCATGTGGACATCGACATTTCCAGCTTTGGCAGCCGCCTGACCTAAACCCGCATAATGCAGTCTCCTCTCACCGAGATTCAATCTGTCACGAGACTCATTGCAGACCTTTCTGGCATATGCAGCCCAACACGCAGTCTCACAGACTCACACCCAACCACCCTATGGGCATGCGCAGTCGCGAAGCGCTGCAAGACCTTTTCACACGAAACTATCTGTTAGAATGGAATCGACGATGCTACAATTGAAGACATAGGTTGTCACGGATGGTTGAGTGCTCGATAGAGTCACAGCGACTCCGACCCCTCACGGCCGAAGAGTCGGAAGTGACGACCAACGGCGGCCCGGAAGTGGCGGTCCAGATATGGCGGTTCGGCGGCGGCAAGCCTGCGACAGTTGCCCTCCTGCCATCACCACCTTCCCCGACGGTCTTCTTGCCTGCATTCTTGTTCAATTATCACCCTTTACCATCCTCTGGTCGGACCATGGATACCTCGCCGATTGGACTCGTGTCCACCGAGCTGTGGGCGCACATCTTCGGGTTCGCTCGCGCATTGCAGCTACCCTCACGACTTCGAGCAGATCCTTAGCTCATGCTCGTCTACAAAGACTGGAACGTGATTGGTTTCTCATACCTCCTCGACTTTGTGGTGTTTCGCAGACGCTGAACTGGGATCTACGGAATCTTGCGCCGCGTTCATCTCGAACCCGACAGAGACCTTGAGCGCTTCGCCGCTGTCCTCGCGACTCTGCACGGACAAGGAGGGAAAGTCCGCCTGGGACACCTCTCGCTCGGAAGCTGAACGACGAGCAGCCGCTGCAACCTGGGCATCCGTTCACAGGCATCATCGCCCGAGCCAAGCGGGTCACCGTGCTCCAGCTCGATTACATCCACACGCTCGATCCCACAGTCATTCTGTCATTCGAAGAGGTTTCTTCCCAGATGCGCACGCTCGACCTTGCCGTCAACGCGCTCCCGCAGTGCATCTTGTCGATTGTCTCGACGCTTCGTTGGTTGGAGAGGCTCGCCATTCGCTTTTATTGCCTCAATCCATCAGCGCCGCCAACAACGACCAGACATTCAAGTTGGTTTACGCCGCCCAAGGCGTTTTATCTGTGAGATCGTAGAGGCGGACAGTGCCGACCGAGCCTGAGGGCCGTACAGTGAGCGGCCGCCCGCCCAAACTCATTGCGGACACCACACCGCTGATAAAGAAAAATATCTGTACTGGAGAAATTCGTTCCTAGCTGTTTCTGCCCTGGATGAGAGATATAACAAAATGCCCCATATCCCATCAGTCGACGCAGCAGAGTGGTGCAAGGCAGGTTCGGGATGTTTGATGGATTTCTGATAAGTAACGATGTTGTTCGAAGTCCATCGCAATTGATGAAACACCTCATTAGATCAGCCCCATATGGTTGCTTGCGCGGCCTACTCCGAGTCAAAGTCATCCCCACGATAGACGCAAGGCAAGCATCGCAAAGCAGACGCAATGAATCACATCAGCTGCCCACGCTCGATGTAGTCGAACAGCCGATCTTTCCACGGAAGACCGAATGGGTCGCCCTTGCGTGGAAGCTCCCTGCCCGTCGGGGCGACTTTCAAGATCGTGTCGCACCAGTACCCACCCCTTCAGAGTCAGATTGTATTAGAGGAGAGGATGAGTAAATAACTCACACCTCCGCCTCCTGCTCCTGTGACGCTCATTGACGCTCACAATACCCCACAACGCCTGCAAGACTCTTGTTGGCATGTGTATCGCGCAGTTATGTGTCTGACCAGTGATTTGGGACGTCCCACCGTGTATTCTTTGGAAACCTTGTACCGAGCCGGCGCCACGGCCCACTCTTGGGCGCAGACTACCGGTTCACTCTGGGGAGGGCGAAGCAGTTGCCCGTCAGCCAAGAGCTTCCGGGCGGTATCATAGACGAATAAGATGGCACGGGAATATAAAAGGGGACCGCCCAAACCAGCCCAGCCTAACCCCACGATCGCACCCGAAAACTGGTCGCAATCCCCATACCCAACATGGCAAAGCAGCACAACAGCGAATCGTCCGTTCCCGCTCCTCCTCCCTCCCTGCAGCTGTAC
>JTLS01000829.1:0-13214 GCA_000826855.1 Basidioascus undulatus | reverse complement strand
TCTCAGCAAGCCCCCGTCCACGCCGCCTCCCCCGCCAGCTCCACGGTCCCCCTTCCCTTTGCATCTTCCTCCGCGTCCCCAGCCAAACCTCCCGCTTCGCCTTCCTCCGGTGCCTCCACGTCTCCTGCTCCCCCTGCCCCGTCCGCCCCTGCTCCGTCTGCCTCCTCGAACGGCGCCTCCGCCGACCAAGACGTCAAGATGTCCACCTCCGCCATGTCCACCGACCTCTCCAACCCGCCCCTCACCTCGAGCTCCCTCCCGCAAGAAAACCGGCCACCGCACTCGATCTCCGCCCACCCCTCCATCAGCCATCAGCCCGCACCTGCCGCGGGCGACCCGAACCACCTTCCCCCTCCCCCTCCTTACGACCCCGCATCCCTCGTATGTCTTCTCGCGCGAGGCGCGCGATTCTTAGCGCTGCTAACAGGACAGGCGGATTGGCTGCAGGAACGCCTCTCCGTCAAAATCGCAGACCTCGGTAACGCATGCTGGACGGATCACCACTTCACAAATGACATCCAGACGCGGCAGTACCGCTGTCCAGAAGTCATCCTCGGTGCGAAGTGGGGACCGAGCGCGGATATTTGGAGTGCCGCGTGTATGGTGAGTCTCGTTCAGGCGTTAGCAGACGGTCGGTGTCGGGTAAGGGCGGGGGGCTGCGAGGCTGACCACGACGCGACGGATGACGCAGTTCTTTGAGCTCATTACTGGAGATTATCTTTTCGACCCGCAAGCTGGAACGAAGTATGGCAAGGTAGGTATCGCATGTTCGCTTCGGATTGTGCGTTCGTAGCTAACAGTCCCGTTTTCGCGACAGGACGACGACCACATAGCGCAGATCATGGAGCTGCTCGGCACCATGCCCAAGAGCCTGGCGCTCGCGGGCAAGTACAGCGCCGACCTCTTCAACCGCCGAGGTACGTGGTCCAGTGGAATGTTCCTTACTTCGAAACTGACCGTAGCGTTCTTTTTCAGGCGAGCTTCGGCGAATCCACAAGCTCCGATACTGGCCGCTCGACAAGGTCCTCCGCGAAAAGTACCTAATGACTGCCGAAGAGTCCGAGTTGCTCTCGACTTTCCTCCTGCCCATGCTGCATTTCCACCCGGACAAGCGCGCCAAGCCTGCGGACCTGCTGAAGCACCCCTGGCTCGGTGCGTTCCCTCCCTAAACCATCCTGTGCCGTGGAGAGCGTTTCCTCATGCCCGCTTCAAACATGCAGACGGCGTCATCGTGGAAGGCGAGATCGAACAGATGCGCCTCGAGGCTGCGCTGCGAGTCGGCGAAGGCCCCGCATCGCCCGCGACCGAGAACGCGGACGCGCTCAAGTCCATCGACGAGGCCGTCGTCCTCGGCGGGCTCACGATCGAGCAGCGGCAGGCGCAGCAGCGGCAGCAGCAGCAGCAGCAGCACCACTCGCCCATCGCCAGCAGCGTCGGCTCCAACCTCCCCTCATCGTCCCAGACTAACCTATCCACCCCCGCGACGAGCTTCTCATCCACCACGCCCGGCGGCTCTGGTCTCACGGCGACGAAGCTGAGCTCGCAGGACCGCGCCAAGCAGGCGTAAACCCCCTCTTCCTCGCACCTCCCGCACCGCACCTCCCGACTTCCGGTACGCAGCGGACGCTCGCAATATTCTCTGCACTTTCCCGTTTACATTCACGGTTATTTTGTTGCTCGGTTCCCATCACTTTACCATCTGTGCATGTCCCCCCTTCGTCGTCTATCGGTTGCGGTGCCGTTGCCTGGTTCGCTGCTGCTCCCTACTGTTCCTACTTCCCCATCCTTTTTCCAAGCTACAGCTGTACGCAACGTGCTTGTACCGCTTCTTTCTCTTCCCGCTTTCTCTCATACTCCCCGCATAGACGTTGCTACTTCACTGACTTCCTAAAGACTTCCACGTGCACGGCCTGAACGAATCTCCATGGGGTACTAGCGTGTGGGTGTTCAAAGAGGCAAGCGACTGCATGGCTATGGGAGCGACTCCGTAGCATGACTGTCGCTCGACCTGCCCGGTGCGACTTTGCGCAAGACCAGCTGCTGGAAGATCCGGTACATCACACGCTCCAGCTTACGATTGACGTGCGCACGGCGAATCGTGTCTTGCTTGACGGCGGAGAAGCACGGGCTGTCGGGGTGCTCCGGCTGCGGTGCGGCAAAGATGGAGGCGACTTCGTCTGCTCGAGCGGCGGACGGTCAGCGATGTTCGTGTCTGGCATGGAGACTGGAGAGTATGCTCACCTAACTCGAAGAAGTAGACCTGACAACGCATTGGGATGAGCGGAAGGACTGTGGCAGGTCGCACGAGACAGCTTACCCGGGTGTCGTCCCCGCGAATGTAGAATCTCTCGCTCATGTAGCGCTCGTCCTTCATCTGGAGTTGAGCGAGGCTTCGGTTTTAAATGTTCAGGTTAGTAAAGCGCAGTCGAAGCCTGATTTGATCCCCACTCTTACTCGTTCGCTCCGTAATCTCGGAAGAGCAGGAGGCCGTAAGGTTTCAGGAGCTGCGAGACCGGTCGTCAGCATGTCAGGACTACCGGCATTTCGAAGACAGGATCTACCCGGAATGCATTCTGCACCGCCGAGCGCCATTGATCCGGATGAAGTGCGCTGAAGACGAAGATCATCACGAGGACGTCGAGCGTCCCCTCCGCGACGGGCAAGGGCGATGCAGCGGACGGCTCGGCGGAAAGATCCCACATCGACGCTTGGATCGCGCCGCATGGCGGTGAGGCATACAGGGAGTTGGACTGTGTGAAGATGGGGCGTTGAGCGGTGCAGGTAAGGGCATCGCTGGTCGGAAAGTGCCGCACCTTGACAACTTCGATTGCGGACGAGGCATAGTCGCACGCGTACAGTGCAAGCGATTGGTTGCGGTTCTCTGCAGCCAGAGGGAATACCGTGTTTCCTGCACCGCACCTGTATTGTTTCGGTGTGAGCGTAGTCCAAGAGGAGCATGGCCTCCTTGAAGGACGTACCCGACCTCCATGATTGCGGCCTCACCAGCCTGCCGGAGAATTGAGATCAATGAGCGTTGTTTGGGAAGAAGAGGCCTCAAGCTTACCTCTGGTTCCAGGAAGGTGAACAGCTCCGGAAACTCAAGCTTCAGCCATTTGCGGTCTTGGAAGAAGGCGGCCTGATGCGGTCCGGCGTCAGCGTACGCGCAGAGAAGACACGACGCTCATGTACAAGCACCTGCCTTGTTGCGTTGGTAGAACCCGTGCCAGGCGGAAGATGGAGTCGCATTGAGCTTGGCTGATTGTTAATGCACTGGTAAGTAGAGCCGTCGCACAGTTGATGAATATGTTCCTGGGCTCGCTCACCTTGTCGGTCTCCCGCGACCGGGGTGCGTCGATGCCGCTCGAGCGCGGTGCGAGCAAGCTCGTCTCCATCATCCGGTGCAGAGACGTTCTCCCTGCACAATTTCATTCAGTATGAACATTCTATGATCAAGTGAAGGTTGCGGACCAAATGTTATTTGAGAAGAGGCCGAGCTTCTGGGCGTCACTGCGCGCCGACGAAGCGCCGACTGGAGCGGTTGGTGAAGATGACATCGAGTTCGAGAAGAATCAGTTCTATCACGATATTCGATCGAGTAAGGTTAATAGGCGCGGGGGGTCTTTGAAGTGTAGGTCAGCGTGTCAGACGAGAGTGTAACGAGGGCAAGCGAGCAAACCTGCCGACGACAGCCACGACTTGCACGCCGATCCCCGCGGACGGTGCATCGCTTCAGTAAACCACAGATTTTCAGCAGGGATCTTACGAAAAGATTGCGCGCAAAGTTTATTAAATGCAGCGATGGATGTGTTTGAAAGAGAGGGGGAGCATTTAGTTTGGCATTCTCCTACTGGTCCACAGCGCGAGCGCGTCCAGCTCCCGAGCTGGCCGCCTTGCTCAGCTCTCCCTCCCATCTTCCCGTACAACACTCACAATGAACTCCGCGCGTACATCTATATCCTCCTCACACCCTGCCCACCCGTCGCACCTCTCTCACCCGCCATCACATAACGCTTCCACCACTTCTCTGCTCACACCACAGATCCTCACGCTCTCGGACGCGACCACGCCTCAGATCGATGGGCTCGTGCCGGAGCTCATCGATATAGAGCTCGTACGCGTCCTGCGAGAGAGCGCGAGGGAAGGCTTGAGAAGAAGCAGGGCGGCGGGGGAGGCTGTGCGGGATGAGGAGGTGGAGGCGGAGACGGAGAGACGGCTGGAGGCGATCGGGTACCAGGTCGGGCAGGCATTGGTAGAGCGGTGAGTCTTTCCTTCAAGATGAAATGAAAGTGGACGTAAATAGGTCGTGGCACGGCTGGGTCTCAGGCGGGCATCAGTGCCGTGACTGCAGCTCGTTCGCTCCGAGGAGTGGCTCACTCGAGATCCGCGTACCGACAACTGGCTCTTCCCACAGTCTGACAATTGCTCGGCCACCTCTACCGGCGCCGCTGGAGATCGTCAAGATGGTCTGTAAAGACGTCTGGATGACGGCGTTCGGGAAGCAGGTTGACAACCTGCGCACCAACCACCGGGTTCGTAATCTCGAATGTCGCTGCCGCCCAAACGTTTCCCTCTGATTTCTTGTCTGCAGGGGGTCTTCGTTCTGCAGGATAACGCTTTCAAGCCTCTCCTGCGCATAAGCTCTCCTATGGGCTCGGCGGATGCTGTGAAACGGGCCAAGCCCGTGCGTCTTCATCACGCACCTATTCGTTGAAGCACCTATTCGTTGAGAGACTTACCCGCTTTCGTACCGAACAGTTCCTCGCCTTCCCCTCTGGAATCGTTAGAGGTGCGCTGGGGCGATTGGGCCTGCATACTACCGTGTCCACGGAGATCAGTCAACTGCCGCAATGTATGTTCGCATTGCGTCATCCTGTGTCTGAGGGAGGACGTACGTTTAATTCGGGTGCTGGCGCCTTAGGTACTTTCCAGGTCAAGACGGTCCGCACGAGCTGATGGACACATACACACCCTTTTTGGGCGCCTGTTGTTTGGGATCTCGGTTGTTGAGAGTTCTGCCACTGGCCTGCTACCCCAGCCCGATACCGGTACTCACGAAATGCGAGATGGGACTGAACCTTCAGAAATGCAAGTGACAGCAAGGGTGGCCTCGGTCTTGCGGTGCACCTCGTCGCGCGTTTCTTGACAAAGAAGTGGCGCACGCCTGCCGCTGCAGGTGCCGACACGAAGATTGACTCGAACGCGTCGTCAACGTCCTTCTCTCCGCGCTCAACATTTTGCTTATTCGCAGCCAGAAGACATCATCAGTAGTCGAGTTGAAAACATGTTTATCAGAAGGACTTGTTTCGGTTCACGTATGCGAATCCGGGCACGCGTCGAGCAAGCCCCGGATCAAGAGTACTGGCTCGCGACAGCATGGCAGCATCAAGAAGGACACGACACTACGAAAGGAGGCGGTGAAGCAAAGGGGGAAAGAACAGCAGATGCCTCAGAGTTAAGCTTTCGCAAACGCGTTTGGGACGCACATCTTAGCCATAGCGCGCGAGTATCGCGCCAGCAGCACTCTATTACGGTACTGCATGACAGTCTATATTCCGACATACCTACCGATGCCCCTCGAGCCGCCCGTCAGTACTGCCATGGTGCGCGCGGTCGGGGTACATGAAGTCATTTTGACGTTTTATATGTGTGAACCTTTTTCTGGTAGAGATGAGGGCGGTGGGAGGAAGTAACAAGCGGCCTGCCTTGATGGGTTTTGGGGAATAGACCGTGCCGGCACGCTGCAGCGGTTCCGATGCCCGGTGCTCGCTAGTGGTAGCTTACTCGAGTCGGCCACGGCGACCGCCGATCGTTTTTCTGACCTGAGTACTGACTGGCAGGGTGGTTGTACAATGCACACCGGCCTGTGTACGGAGCAGGTGACCCCCTCATGCACTGCCACCTCGGAACCCTAACAGCGTGCAAGTGAACTTTGGTCCCGACAAGCCTCTTTCCTACGGCGAGACGTTTTTTATAGGAAGATTATTCTTCATACAGACTTTGATTCCATCCCACGATGTCGTGAGTGTCCGTTTCATGGACAGACGCTGCACCAGCTGCCAGCATTGCATTCAACCCAAGAAGTCATTCGCAGGTGTGGGCGCGAAAGAGCAAGAGCATAATATGTTTGGTTTCTTTGAAGGAAAAAACTTAATGTTGCGAGGTCAAGCTGGAGGCAGAGGTCAAGCAGCCTTATGACGGGAGTGCACAGCGGATGGCATTCACAGCCGGCAACGGGCAGCGCTCGCGCTTCCCTGCTCTCCACTGTGCTCCACCTTCCAGACGAGACGGTTCCGATTCCCAGCTCCCAGCGCGTAGTGTCTCGCTGCAGAAGGGAAGACGCAGGCCAATCCGGCCTGTATGCGTCGGCGTTGCCTCGCGAACTGCGGGAGTACCGTTGTGGACCGCTGTCGAAACGAGTTACAGTGCTTATGCGAAATTGACTCAAAATCACCCACAGTCCAGTGTTTGCGAGAGCCGAACACGCTCTCTCGACATGCGATACGTCCAACCAACAGCTCCCGCGCCCTCACCGCACTCTGCCCGCATGCACACATCCTCATCAAGACTGCGCCTCAGCCCAATCAGATCTCCCCCTTCTCCCGCCCTCTTTCCCCCCTACCCCCGCCCCACATCCTCAGCCAGGCCTCGGCCACCGCACGCCGTCCTCGCCCACCTCCGGCTCGCCCGTCTCCCCCAGCCCCTCGCCCGGCCGCGCCATGCGCAGATTCAAAAACGGTTCTGCGCCGCTTTGGCTGCGGAGGCGGGTCATGTCGCCTATTCCGGCCCCACTCCACGTGAGCTTTCTCGTCCACAGAAACAAGGGGTCTGGGGTGGAACAGAAGGAAAGGGAGGGGAGAAAGACAAAGACGTACCAGCATCCAGCTCCTCCCCCTCGTCTTCCTCGTCTTCATCCTCCACCTCATCCTCTGCAGGGTCCGGACCCGCCTCACCACCGCGCGCCTTAGCCTTGGCCTGGTCCACTGCGAGGTCGGTCATGAGTCGGTTCAGCGAGTCCTGCTTAGACGCAGTTTCGCGCGCTTCCTGTTGTCGCGGGCAGGAAAGGGGATCAGTGGCGACGGTAGGGAAAGAGAGAGAGAGGAAGAAGTAGGTGGAGGAAGAAGGAGAGGAACGGACCCGCTCGTGCTTCAGTTTCTCGAGCTCAGGCTTGTACTCGCTGAGGGATCGCGGGAAGGGTTGAGAGAAAGTGTGAGATGGGAGGAGGTGGGAGAGAGGAGAGGAAGGAGAGGACGCACGTCTCGTACTCCTTTCGAGACTCTTCCAGCGCGGTAAAAAAGTCTTCCATCCCCTCCCCAGTCATAGCGCTCACGCCCACGGCCTATCGCACAACCATCCCCTCAGTCTTCCATCCGCGGCATTCGCAGAAGCGGCGAGAAGCAAGCGCACCCGAATGTTCTTGTAAAACTCCTCCAACACCAAGCTCATGCTGTTCATCAAGCTGTTCATATAGCTCGGCTCGCCTTCGCCGCCCGCCTCGCCGGCAGTGTACGGCTGCGTTGCCGGGCGCGCGGCGAGCGCGGCCTGGAAGGCCTCGAAGTCGCGCATCCACTCGGTCGCGAAGTGGTGCGGGTGCGCATCTGTCTTGTTGAAGAGGAGTAGGAGAGGGAGGCGCGTCTTGTAGAGGATCCTGTGGGAGGGGTGGGTGAGTTTGGGGAAGGTGAAAGGAGAGGCCGGAGGAGGAGGAAAGAGGGAGGAGGATGAGGGAGGAGGGAAGAGGAAGAAGGGACGCACGAGCAAGCATAGAGCATGTTGGACATGAACGTCGCGGGCGCGGTCGTCCGCGGCGTGTCGACCACATACGCCACCACCGTCGGCCCCGCGCTCGCAAGCGCGTCTGTGATGATCGCGCCGCTCGCGCTCCAGGTGAAGATCTCGATCTGCCCGGGCGTGTCCACGAGGACATGGTCGACCTCGCCCATGCGCTTCTCAACGAGCCCCAGGACCTGGTCGAACTTGGTCGTGAAGAGGTTGAGGGCGGTGAGGATCCCGCCGTTCGGACCGAGGTGGTACTGCTTCATGACCTCGCGGTAGGAGACGGTGTCGCGGATGTCGATGTTGGCGGAGTAAGGGAGCGTGTGGACGGCGGGGTCGAGGTTGAGGACGTAGGGCGGCGTGCGCTGCTGGTGCAGGTACGCATTCAGGCGCTGCAGCAGCGTCGTCTTGCCCGAGCCAGCCATGCCCAGGAGGATGAGCGTCGTGGGCTGGCGCTTGGAGGACGGCGGGGGCGCGAAGGAGGCGGCGGCGGGTTCGGACATGATGCACGCGGTGGTGGGAGAGGGAATGGGATGGGCGGTAGGCGCAGCTGTGGGATAGGAATCGTGAGCGAGACTGTGGGAGAGCTGGTGAGGGCAAGGCCGGCTGCCCGACGCGAGAAGACGCACTGCTGATCAACAGCTGACGGGCCTCAGCTTCTTAGCCGGTTGAGCGGGGCGGACTCGAGCAGCAGCTAGGGGTAATATTCAGTTTGACCGCCCGGAATTGTGAGCAAAAGTGCGTGCAGGAGTGAGACTAGTGGAAGTGAGAGTGGAAGAACGAGCTCAAGTGCCTTCGCGGCAACTTTCCTTGATGAGGTCAGTTGAGGTTCCGCGGACAGACAAGCCACGGGTCCGCGGGTTCTCGCTGGAACAGCCTGTCTGCAAATCTGGACTTCATGCAAATCTGGACCTGAAGTCTTCAATCGTCTGACATTTATTATATAAACCGAAGGTGCGGTTGAGGATTGGTATAATGCAACTCAGATGCAAGTATGTAGCGGGGAAGAGAAGGAGATGGGTGGTCCTCATGTCGAATTTCATGCAGCTCACAACGCACCCTGCCAACCCTCAACACAACGAACATACCCCGCTTTACATAGGACAAAGGGGACCAGATATGCATCCAGTATGGCAGGCAGCGTTGAACTGCAGATCAACACTGAATGTGGATCCGCTCTGAAGGGTGAGATTGAGACAATGGATTGTTGAGCGAACTGCCTTCCTTGCGTTGACGATCGAAGCATCAGGTAAAGAGCTGGGGAGCCATCATTGTTCCGAGTGAGTTTCAATTGTAAATAAGACACAGGATGATATTAATGTGGGCCAGGATGCGTCGGTATGCGCCTTGCGAATTGCTCGCAGAGTGGCAGTACGGTGGCGCACCGGCTGCTGTCAAACGAGAGCAGTGCATAAGTGGAATCAACTCGAAAACTACTGCAGTCCAATGTTCGTACTCTCCTCAACGTTCCAATCATCGTTGAGGGTTCCCAGTGTTCCGCCTCCTTCCTCAAGAGTACGACGTCCTAAAGTGCACCAGAACCGTCGCGTCGGTCTCCCTCCCCTTGAGATCCAGGAGCCTGATCAACGTCCAACCTAAACCGCATCCCCACATCCTTCCCAATCAGCATCCTCCTCTCTCCATCCCTCCCCCCTTCAGCAACGCACCATTCTCCAGCCCCGCGACCCGCGCGCTCCAGAGAGCAAACACCTCGTCCCCGCCCCACCGCACATCATGGACGACCTTGACGCGCAGGAAGGCGAGCTCGTCATCCGCGTCGAACTCCCATGCGAAGGTCGGCGAGTCCCACACTGGGTCGGATCCTGCGGAGGTAGACGTCCGGTGCCGGACGTCGGCGGTCGTGGAGTAGAGCTTGGCGCGGAGGAAGGCTGCAAGAGGAGGAGGGTGAACGAGGAAGGGAGGAGGGGACAGGGGAGACGAACGCTTGAGCGTGTCGTCGGCGTCTAGGGAGGAGGGGCGGGGCACTGTGCGGGAAGTAGAGTAAAAATCATCGGGCCCCTGGAAGAAGGTGAGGCCGTGAGGAAGGAGGAAGGGAGAACGCACGATTCGACGCGCCAAACACACGCATCTCCACCCTGACCTTGCTCCACTTGACCGGCGGCTCGCGCCCGTTCTTGCGCAGCGCGGTGGGCTTGAGCACGTATCCGCCCGTCCCCGCGAAGAGCGCCTCGGAGAGCTGCAGGCCTTTGTCGAAGCGCTGCGTGCAGAAATCCCAACGCCGGATGTCAGGCTTGGTAAGGGAAAAAAGGAAGGAAGAAGGAAGGAGGGGGGGGCGTATCAGTTGAGTGCTACGATCTGGGAGCCGCACCGCCAGAAGGGGAGGGGGTCGAGGCTGCTCCGAGGGGTCGATCAGCATCCGTCACGCAAGAACACGACAGAAAGAAAGAAAGCAAGAGAGAGAAAGAGAGAGAAAGAGAGAAAGAGAGGGTCTGAGAGATAGAACGCACTTCCGTGACCCCACCCTCAGCCCGTGCGGGTACACCCGAATGAGCTGCTCCGCCGTCGTCTCGACGATGCCGACGAGCGACGTGGAGAGGAGCTTCCCGAGCGCAGACTCGCTGATGTTGACCACGGCATGCGGGGGGTCGTCGAATCCTGGCCCCTCACCGCGAGAAAGTCAGCACCCCTCTCCCTCCTCCACCCTCCCCGACGCAGACGCAGACGCACGGTCTTCCCACCACTTGCGCTTGCCCGGCTTGACTGTTTCCCCCGCCGCCCAATGCACAACGCACAGTGAGCTTCCCTTCCCGGTGGGGATAGAAGGGCAACCGAAAGGTAAAAAGAACGCACTGGACGAAGCGTACACCCCCAGCCCGCTCAGCGCCGGCCCAATGCGGACCTTTGCGTCCTTGCGCTTTTTCCGAAGCTCCCGCGCAGCCTCGTCGTCGCTCGAGTCGCTGCTGCTGTCGCTCTCATTCCCATCGTCTTCGGCGTCGACGGGGTCCTTGAGCGCGAGCGCGGACGTCTGCGAGGCGAGGAGCGAGGCGCCCGCGGGGCAGTACTCCACCTTCGCACACCGGTGGGCCCGGTTGAGCGGGACGGTGGGAAGGTGGGAAGGGAGGGGGAGGAAGGGAATGTGGAGAAGGGAGGGACGCACTTTTATTAGGACTCGCCCGCGGAGCTGGTTGATCGTTGGCGGGCCGTCGAGGCCTTCCAGCGGGGCGGTGACGAGCTTCTCGCCAAACACCTCTTTCATGATCTGCTCCGCGCCCAAATCAGCTCCCTCCCTTCCCCTCCCCCTCCCTCTTCCCGGAAAACGCACCTCCACCGCCTTCCCCTGCCCCTCCAAGCCCGCATGGCACTCCAAGCTCACAACGACCGGCAGATCGCCCTCCTTCACCTCCCCCTCAATCGCCTCGCACACGCTTCGGAAGGTCACGCGCTCCGTGAGCGTGTACCCGTGCGTGACCTTCGGTTCGCCGACTGCGGAGGACGGGTCGTCCCACAGGTCGATCTCGACGCAGCGGCATCCGCGAGAGAGGACGAAGGAGTATTGGGAGGCGGAGGCGTCGCCTGTCAACTGTTGGGGGAGGAGGTTAGGGAGAGGAGAGGGGGAGGGGAAGAAGGAAGATTGCACTTGGTTCGCGGAGAGGTAGGTGTTGTGCGATGAGCTGATGAAGTATGATGAGAGCGGGTGCCCACTGCCCCATCCCCATCCCCCACGCATCAGCCTCCCCGCCCCTCTCTCCCTTCAAACCCGCACTCACTCATCCAGCATCCTAGCCCTCACCGCCGTCCTCCCCCGCAGCTCGCCCACATCCTCCCTCTCCCTCCTCAAAAACTCCAGCACCGCATCACTGAGCGGTACACCCAGCGCGGGCGCGCGGGAAGTCGCCTGGCCCCACCCGGCGGTGGTCGAGGGGTCGATCAGCCCGCCGGCGTCGGCGTGAGGGGACTCGGTGGGGGCTGACATGCTGGTGGGATGCTGATGGTGGTAGGAGAAGAGAGCACGGACTGGGGAGGGATGAGAAGACGATAGGTAGCGTTTGGGAGGAGGCGATGCAAGTCGCAGCTAGCTTGGCGTTCTGACGTCTTCCTCGGCCAGGTTGGGCGAATTTCCACGGAGAGCAGCTGCGTTCGCAAGCGTTCACTTTCCAGCCTTTTTCCTTCTAAACGCACTTGATACGCACGTACACGCTAGTTCGATACCAAGAAGTAACTTGATTCATCAACTCATTCAACTCAATCACTTCACACCAGCATCCCAGCGACCTGACCTCTCGAACCCGCATCAAGCAAGTCCACCCTCCGCACGCTCACCCCCCTCCCGTGCTCTTCCGCTTGAAGCTCGGCAGCGGGGGCTTCTCCGTTCGGTCGTACGGCCCGTAGTCGGAGGACGTGCGGCGGCGCGCGTTCGGTTGGGCGTTCGTGCTGGGACGGTGTAGGGGCGGACTGCGCGCGGTGGGGGAGTTGTCAGGATGGCTTGAATCAGACGGAACGATGGATCAAAGCGGAAAGGAAGGAAGGGAGAGGGACACAGAGGAGACACAGAGGGGAGAGAGAACTGAGCGGGAAAAAGGAGACAGTGAAGACACCCGACCCGATGCACCTTCCCCTTCTCCTCCCGCTGCCGAGCTTCCACATCCCGCTGATACCACTCCTTCTCGCTCGCGCGCATGAGTTCGTCCGCGCTCCTGGGGAAAATGCCCGCTGCGGCGTTGGCGTGCGCGGAGAGGACGGCTGAAGCGCGTCCCAGTCTCCGATGAGGACTACGTCGACCTGGGTTGAGGTTTGTGAAGGGTCAGCGAGCGCGGAGTGCGGATTTCGGGGAAGGGGGGATGGGAAGGAGAGAGGGAGGTGGGAGAAGGGGGAGGGAGAAGGGACGAGTGGAAAGAGAGGGAAAGGCGAGGAGGGAGACCTACGCTGTTTGGGTCGGTAGCAGCCTCCGCTCGGCGCGGTTCAGGGGATGGGCCTCGGCGGGGATGTACTGTCGACACCAATAGTCAATGCCTTACCGCCTCATCCGAAATACAAGCGAAACACAGACATACCTCCGACCCCCAACCCCAGCCGCGTCCTGCGTCTGCTCCGCCGGGCGGATGCGGGGAGAGCGACGCCGAGCGCGAGCGCGTGATGCGCCAGCGCTTTGAGGACGAGGACGCACGGCGGGGAGGGAGCAGAGAAGCCTCGCCCTCTTCCTCCCCTTCCTCCGCAGAAGCACCAGCAGCGGCGATGGCGGAGATGTACCATCTGTTCCCCGGCACAGGCTCAGCATGCTCGGAAGAGTGAGAGGGAGAGGCGAAGGAAAGAGAGAGGGACGAACGGTTCCTTTGCACGCTCCTTTGATATCTTCCTTCGACCGCCGCATGCCGCGCGGGCTCACAGCAGCCCGCTCGAGCTGCTCAAGGCGAGCGTCACCCAGTTGTAGGCGCGCAGCATGCCCTGCCGCGCGAGAAGGAAGGTGCGCTCGGGGAGGGGGGGTG
>JTLS01000083.1:0-33607 GCA_000826855.1 Basidioascus undulatus | reverse complement strand
AAGGGGGGGGGGGGAGGATGCACCTGTGCGCCAAAGCACGGACATAGTCCCCGTGCCAGCCGATCACGCTCGGCGAGACGCTCGCGGACGGGTCGTGCGGGCGCCAGGCCTTGATCGTCCGGTCAGAGGAGGCAGAGATGACTGGTCAGAGGATCGAAAGTTGGTTTAGATGGAGGTGGGGAGGGGAGAAGTGGGAGGGAACGCACGGAGCTGGTTTTGGTATGCGAGAAGGAGGTCGTTGCAGTGGTCTGTATGGCTCTGGACGCACTGGCGGAAGCTGGTGCGGGGTGGGGACTTTCATCTCACAACAACCGTCAGTATATCTCCTCATAAACGGGACAAGAAGATGCACCTCATCCGCCAGCTCGTCCCTGTTGACCTCCCATGCCTCCTCCCAGCGGAGCGCCTGCTGCTCCTTGAGCTTTCCCGCGCGCCCGCCTCCCCACTCTTCCGGCATCGCGTCCTCAAGCAGGTCCAGGTCCTCGTCCTCGTCCTCGTCTGAGAAGGACACGACGTCGTCGTCCCACCCGCGCCGGACTTGCTCGGAGCCGTAGCGGCTCTGGCGCTTGCGGAGGGGCAGGTTGAGCTCCCACGACGCGACAAGTCCGTCTTTGCCGCCTGTGTGCCCATTCCCAACTGATCAGCACATTTTCTTCCCCAGCTTCGGAACATTCGAGACGCAGCGCACCGGTATACAGCAGCCCTTCCGGCCCCGCGCGCCCACTGAGCTGCGTCGACATGTCCAACGCCAAGCTCGTCACCCCCAGCGCATGCCTCGGATGGTTCGCGGGCGGGGGACCAGGGCGTCTTCGCTCAGCAGCAACGATAGCCGGAGAAGCAGGCGCGATGAGCGGGCGCGGGTGGTTGAAGCGGGGAGCATCGTGGGGCGGGAGTGCGAGGAGGGGGATGTCGGGCAAGCGGGGCTCGGGGAGGACGTAGGTCACCCGCCTGCGCGGGGCGGGGATCGTCGTCGTCGCCATAGTCCAATACGAGGTCTGTAGATGCGGATGAGGAGGATGAGCGCGGTGATAGCGAGGTTGAAACACGCAATGGAGCGGGCGACTCAGGTACGGACCGGCCTCCAGACCGCCTTTCGGTGCCAGCCTCGATTTCATAGCGGCTGCCCCTGCGCTCATAGACGCGTCTGAACCCAACTGAACTCAACCGCGCCTTCTCCCGACGCGAACATGGCCAATCTCCCAGCAATCTCAGCGCTCACACAGGCGCTGTTCTCTAGGCGCCTAATCACACCGCACATCGTCGTCCCAGGTAAGCTGCTATCCGCGGGCGAGCGAAGGGAGGGACAGCGCTGATCTCGGGCCGGGAGACCAGACATTCGCGCGCTGGACTTTGTCGCGCTGCGAAGGAGGGGGTTGAAGGGTGTTGTGGTGGATCGGGATAACTGTTTGGTAAGTTGCGCTTCAGTGGCATTTAAAGGAGGGAGGGGGATCCTAACACAGCCCCGAGTCGGACAGACACTGCCCAGGCAGGATGACCTCGTCCCGGAGCTCAAGGTGCGTCTTCTTTGAGCGCCGTTTTCACACGCGCGGCGCCATCTGACTCTAGGAAGGGTAGGAAGCCTGGGACGAATGTATAGACACGTTCGGGTCCCGCAACTGCCTGCTCGTCTCCAACTCAGCGGGGACACCTAAAGACCCGGGTCTCCTCCAGGTACGCTGCATCCCCTTGCGCGCTCCCCTCCCTAAAAGCTAAACAAATGCACTACGTCTCCAGGCCTCCATCCTCCGCCACACCCTACGCGCCTCCGTCCTGCTCCACACCGCGCCCAAGCCGTCCCCGCGCCTGCTCCCACTCATCGCAGCCCACTTCGACAACGCCAAGCCCTCCGAGCTCCTCGTCATCGGCGACCGCCTCCTGACCGACGTGGTCCTCGCCCGCCGGATGGGCGCCGTCGGCGCGTGGACCAACAACGTCTGGGGGCGCGACGGCATGGGCGAGGGCCTTGGCCGGGCCGTGGAGCGGCGCATGCTCCGAAGGGAGAAGTGGGAGGGCGAGGAGGAGTGGAGGGACTGCGTGAGGAGGCTGGAACCTGAGGTAGTGTTGGAGAAGAAGAAGGTGGGGCCGGTCGAAGTCGAGCAGCAGCAGCAGGGGAAGACGCCATGGTGGATGGGCGGCGCGAATGAGCTCGTGCTCGGGAGGGGCGCGCCCGCTGCTCCCGCGCCTGCTGCACCCGCGGCGGCGAATGCCGAACCAGCTGATGGAGCACCGAATCGCGCGCCATGGTCACGGGGGGGGGGTGAAAGAGCTGCTCCCTGGGCGGAGCGCGAGCCGTGCGCCGGCTGATGCATCTTCGTAATACACAACAGGGTTCTGCGGGAGTCGAGGTGCACGGTGACTGAAAACTTGTGTCGCAATGTGAACACTAAGTGTCGGCCTTCCGTATCTTGCAATTAGGCGGCTTTTGCGCAAAGAGAAGTCCCAGCGACAGGCCGTTCGCAGGCCGTTCGGTTCATTCGCCGCTACAGCGTGCAACACGAGAAAATCGACTGCCTTTGTTGTCGGGCATCTGGCAGTGCCTGAAGCGTCCAGCTCAGCCTCACTGTCCGCAAGTTTCCAAAAAAAATCTGACATTGAACTCTCAGTCTTAGTTGTTCCGGAGAGCAACATTGGAGCCATACAGCAACGCAAGTCATGCACAGAAACCGAAAACGTGTTCTGCAGCCTCGGATATGCGGCCCAACTGTCAGCGGACCATGAGGAATGGACTTCAGTCAAGTCATCGGGACCATCAGTCGCCTCCTACACGAGTCATTTTTGCTCGCCGTGCTCACTGTTCTCTCACATAAACCGCCAGTCTCGCCACCCAACCTTTCTTCGAGCCAGTTCGAGCCTCTTTGAATCACCTAATGTTCGCCAATCTCTTCCGCCGGCGCACTGGGACCGGTCAAGCGCCTCCTCTCAGCGGAGGTAACCCCACTCCTCCTGTTGAGAAACCCTCAACCGCCCCGAAGAAAAGCGATGCGGAAGCCAGCGCCTCCCCCGACGACGACGCCGAGGAGCCAACAATCCAGGACAGCCGACCTTTCACGCGTACGAACCTCCGCATCGCCCTCGAAAAGGCCCAGCACTCGCTGCCCGCCGCTGCGCTCCTCGTCGTGCGCCTCTGCGGTCCGTGGCGGTCGGTGCTCCTGATCCTGCAGCCGCTCAAGGACGGCGTGTTGCCGACTTGGCAAGCGTGGGCGAACGGGGAACTTATGAACATCGTTAGCCACCCCCCGGTGTCTTCAGTCGCATGAATGCTCAAAGCTTCCTATTGGCCTTGTCAGGTCCAACACTCTTTCACCGTCGGAAGGGCTGACCGGTCCGAGCTGGTCAAATTCGCGTTGCTCAAAGTAAGCGTATCCGTCCTCAACCTCGTCTTGTCCTCGGTCTTGTCCGTATTTCTCTTCCTACGTGATTTTCTCCCACTTCATGTGCTAAATGTTACTTTAACTGCCTGCTTTGTCCACATTAGTGAACGCAACTCCCGCATCTGCCGAACGAAGGTCGATCACGCCGTGGAGATGCAGGTGCACACGCAGTGCTTGATCTTGGTCTCACTGGCAACGCAGACTTTCTAACCGAGTTCCCACCTGCAGTATCTCAGCGTCCAACTTCAGCTCGATCTGCCATCGCTCTCTGACCCGCACATCGCCTCGACGATGCACGACGCCGGCATCTTCGCAGTCGAAGAACATGGCTTTCCGCGGACGTCGATCGGCCACCGCAACGTCGCGTATCCCGTTCGCAACCACTGGACGCCCTTCGAGTCGCTCAAGTACGGATTCCTGGGCGTCCTTACCCAGGCAGTTGCTGCCGTCTCGTCTGTCTCCCTCCTCGCGTCGGTGACTCGCTCCACGCTCGCCGTGTCGGGCGGCTCGCCGCTGCAGTCCTTCCTCTTCGTCTTCCTCGCGTTTCTCTCGCCCCTCATCAGTCTCGTCGACGACATCTTCAGCGGAGAGTACCGGTGGTACTATAACTGGAACGATCCGCTCAGGCGCGATCAGCGGAAAACGCGTGAGCTGGCGACAGACGGAGATGTTAGGGAAGAGGTCCTCCTATTCGGTCTCAGGTGGGTCTTTATCCACGCAACCCAAAGCCTGAAGAATATGATACTGACTCTGAGCTCGTTACAGAGGCTGGATATTAGAGAGATACGACAAGATTGCGCAGCTCCTGTCCGCGAAATCGCATTCTGCCGAAGATTGGACCATGCTTCGCTCTATGATGACAAGGACCGTCCGCGAAGTCGACAACGTTCTCTTCTACGTGAGGTTTTTTTAGCCTTTTTGCGGCTAGGAAGCAGAGATTCAACCTCCATTTCCAGGCTTCTCTCGCCTTCCAAGGCTCGTCATCCTCGATATCGCTCGGCACTATCGGCGTATACACGACAACTACATCGAAAGTTCTGCAAAACGGCCGCGGTGTGTATCAGACACTCGGGGATTCATTCCAAGTCATCTTCTTCATGTCCGCCTACTTCGACCTCCCCAACGTCCGAGGGTCGATGCACCCAGTCGGACCTCCGGCAGTGTACGAGACGGCGACGGGGAGGGATGGTAAGCGCGGCATGTCGATCGAGGCGAGGTAAAATTTCTCTGCTTTGGCCTTCGCGAACTCCGCTTAGGGCAGATTACTGTGCAGGGACATGGACTTCACCTACCCGAAAAGCAGCACGCCCGTCCTCGAGCGTCTGTCGTTGAAGATCGAGCCGGGCGAGACGGTGGCCGTTGTGGGCAACAACGGCAGTGGCAAGACGACGCTCGTGAAAATTTTGCTCAGACTGTACGCAGCATTGTCGATTCTATCAGCCACCACATGCGCTCAACGCTGTTGGAGGCAGCTTGGACTATTCCTCCGGAGAGCTGCTCATCAACGGCATCGACGCTCGCCGCTTCGAGCCTGCAGTGCTTCACTCGCATACGACAGTGTGCGTAGCCTATTTTGTTCCCAGAAGTATATAAGATCCACTGATGACGGGAGACCGGCTCGAACCCATTTTATAGCGCTTTCCAAGAATTCGCTCGCCTCGACCTGTCGGCACGAATCAACATCGGCATTGGCCATTCACCCCTGATGGACTCCGTCTCCGCTGTACAAGATGCGGCGCTCAAAGGAGGGGCAGCTGACTTCTTGGGCAAGCTTCCAAAGCGCTACGAGACTCAGCTGTCTAGTCGACCTGGGGCGGAGAGCACATCGGCCACGGTTGCGCCAGTTTCCCGCCCGACAGGAGAGCAGTCCGAGGAAGTAAAGGCGGTGTTGAGCGGGGGACAGTGGCGCGTACGACCGCCGTTCACTTTCTGAAACACTGTCACGTGAAAAATTGACATGGTTGATCGTCTGTGACAACTCTCAGAAACTCGCTCTCGCGCGCGCATTCCTCCATCCCGACTGCGACCTGGTCGTGCTCGACGAGCCTTCCTCAAGCCTAGGCGGGTAGATTTTCTTGTCCAGTCAGACAAACCGAGCCTTACTTTGTCTCGTCTTTCCCTCTTCAGATGCTGAGGCCGAGCACGCTCTCTTCCAGCGCATCAGAACGCTCGCTGCGAACTGCACGACCATCTACATCTCCCACCGGTACGTCAGTCCTCCGGTAGTTGTCCGCCTTGATATACCCGAGACTGAAAGGTTGTGTTCAAGTTTCTCGACTGTTCGTAAAGCCGACAAAATTTTGTTCGTTGAGCAAGGCGTAAGTCCACGGTTCTCAACGCGTCTGCCGGGGACATGTGGCTCAGACGCTAGTTCTGTTGCTGCAGCGCATTGTCGAGGCTGGAACGCACGACGAGCTTATTCAACTTGACGGGTGAACTTTCCCACACTACCTTTGGTTGTCCTATTCTCACACTGCGTGGCGGCTCAGGCGTTACGCCCACATGTTCAACCTGCAAGCAGAGGCTTTCCGGTAGCCTCCCAATTCACCCCTCCCGCGCCCGCTTTCGTTCCTTATAAGACTGTTATACATGAACTTTGTTATTCTGTGCCGAGGGAAGGAAATTGGTCTGATAAGTCGCTCCAAACGGCATCCTGCGCGGTGCCGAAAGCCTTCATCGTCACAAGACCCAGGTTACTGCACAGCCGCTCAAACATTGCTGGGATGCTTAGTACCCGCTACTTGCTTTAGTGCTCACAATTTTTTACCATGCACTCCTGCCTCTGTGAGATGATCAATCGCAGTATGGCCCGAAGAGGGAAGCTGTTTAAGCCTTGCTGAATCACAACGTAGTTTCGAATAGAGCTCTCCATCCGTTCTGAACACTTTAGATTATACACAAAACATTAGTAACCAATGTATTTTGTATTTTTCACCATGCGGATCGTCGCCCCTTCCCAGCGCCCAGCGGGGCGGTTGAATGCTGTCAGAATATTGTTTCCCCTCCGTGTGAACAACCTTTGCACTCGCGTAATCCGGTACGCAGGGAAAAAACTGAAGGTAGAGTATACTTGCATGCATTTGCACGCTTGTGGGAGGCATGGAGCCACACATACACGGTGTTGCCTGCCTAGGTGTCCTCAGCAACGGAATACCGTAGCGTAAGACCAGCTGGACAGGGAACAGCACACGGAAGTAGCGCGGCTTCGACTTGAGAACCGAATGCAGTGGTTGTGTAGTCCTCTTGATTCTTCGGTACAAAGCAATCTTCAAACAGTGAGTCGAGGCGAGAGAGAAACAACGACTCTGCAAAGGACGTGGAAGATAACCCGCTGCAACGCTGCAGCCCACGAGGACACACTTCAATAGGCGTCGCACCCCACATCCCAAGAAGGACATCTTCATTTTGTGCTCTTGCAAGAAGAGGCCCAGGTCGCATGCAGAGGTGTGAGGGTTTGCGGGGAGTACGCCGAGATTGCGCATTGTTAACTTGCATGCAGCAGCTTGTTTCACCTGTCTCCTGGTCCTCTGCCAAGCGCGTTCTTGACGATACGGCAATGCCTGGGGTTGTTGGTTGGTAGGCACCGCTATACTGCCTAAAGACTGGACACGGTTCTCTCGCTCAAAAATTCAAGACCTCCCGCAAAAGCGTGAGAAGGAACGTCAGGAAGCTGGGCGGGAAAAAGGCGCATGCGTGAGTCGACGACATGCACACAGAGGCACAGTGTGTGATTGTTTCCATATACTTGGGTACCTCGTCCAGTACAGCTTTTTCCAGACCCATTTAAAAATACAAAGAGACAATGTCAAGATTAAATGACTGCCCAGCCGGGCAACGACAATATGCTGCACCGCAATACCAGTCCTGCCGACGAAATCCTTGCTCGTCTTGACCTTCCTTCCCACCTTCATCCTATCATCTCTTTCTTCCGTCGCTACTTCCAAGAATACCTTGAGATCCTCATAGAAATGCCGGCCATCCCCTCTACGGTCCTCAGTCCTCGAGAGCTTCAGCAGCTCAGCCCGGAACAACTCGCCGCCACCGGGTCGTTTGTGAACCAGCGCTTACGCCATGAGACGCTCTGGTTGTACCCGTCGAGAGAGTCGGAGCAGTTCGTTATCGCGCAGGGCATCTTCGCGCTCTTCAAACGCTACTCGAGCGCCGTTCGGGCAATGACCGAGCAGAATTGCAAGACGATCGTAAGTTATTCTCTTAGGATCATGGCAAGTAAAAATGATTAATAACAGAATTTGCAGGTGTATTAGACCTCGTCGTCACCGCCGCAGCGCTCGCTGTGTAACTGCCTGCCGCGCCCGGAGTGTAACTCGGCAAGGCTTCTTCACGTGGCGCCTATACTCATGACGGTCTTTGTGAGTCTTGTGCATTCTTTAATGCACTTGCGGTTTCTAATGAGAGAAGACAGTCATGTTCGAGATGTCTTATCGAGCGGTACGTCCCCTCTTACTGGCCTTCGAGGGCTTATAATATTCTTATTCGATTTATTCGAACGGCCCCATCGCGGACCGGTGAATCTCCCAAGACGAGCCCATCGTCCTGAGAAGATGGAAGAACTCGCTGGAGGGCTTATATGTCGCTAGCGTGTGGAGGTTCCTCGCCGACACGATCGGCCAGCACCTCAAGACACTCAAGTACCTCGAGGTCATCCCCGTCACTGACCGAGAACACGACTTCCTCTCCACGACTGTTATCTCGACTCCGCAGCTGACATTCGCTGAATTGTAACCGCAGGATCCTGATCCGCGACCTCCTCGAGTCGCACCCCGAGGTCGAATCGTTCGTGCTCGGCATGTACGGCGACCATTGCGTCAAGATGGAGATGAAGCAGAGGATCCAGCGCGCGGTCCGGTTCGCAAAGAACCCCGGAGCGAAACGCATCCTCCGCTGGGCGCTGGGTCGGCGAGGAGGGCAACCAGGAATGAATCTGGCCGGAGGGAGCCCAGCGAACGTCGTGAGGTAGTCCGCGCCATCCGTATCTATTGTTGCAAATTGCACTTTGCGTTGCGACATAGTTATTGCTTGCAGGCCTGCAGGAACTAGCTGTTTCGGTGACAGGCTTCGCGACCGTTTACACAAATGAATGAGGAATGTGGCCTTCGTACACACCTGCTCTCTCTTTCGCCGCGCGTTCTCGAATCATCCGTCCTGGAAAGGCTCTTGCCTTGCCGCTGGCGTGGGACTCCCGAAGACTCGTCCGTGGGCGGTTCCATGAGAAGGAGAGCCACTTCGACGATGGCTAGAGCCTTCGAGTGCTCAACCGCTGAACGGTCTAGAAGTTGTGGACGATGTCGAACCTCTGAGATGGGTGGAGTTGGAGTGCGCCGGTCGGGCATTGAGAAGCAGGCGGAATTGTCGATTTTGCGACAGGGCGAGACCGACGCCCGAGTTACGACTCGCAGAGTTCGCTGACTTGCTCGAAGACGTCGGGCATATACGCTCACTTTCCAATTTTCACAGAGGAGGTACACCTGTGGAGCTCGTTCCCTGCGCCCTTCCCTCCCTCCCGACGTCTCATCTCTTCCCGACCGCCTCCAATGCACAAATCCTAGATGGCTTCCTCAACCTCTCCCTTTCCTCTCCCGTGGAACCCAGGTGTCCATCACCGCATTCCAAAGCTCTGAGCGGGCGGACATCGTCGACCTTCTTGCAGACGAGTCCAAGCCGTCCTGCTTCGAGACCTGGCCTCCCTCGTGTCACGACATGGGACTCTACAAGCATGCGAGCATCGCGCTTGCGCCCGCGACGTGCCTGTGCAGCGCCTCGGCGCCGGGTCGTAGGAGACGTCGACGAGGATACCCTTGTCGATGGCGAGGTCGATGGCGAGGACGGAGGGGAGGTTATCTGTATTCCAAAAGCCCACGGGGTAACGGTGTGGGACTTGACGAAAGAATATACGAAGATGTGATCGAGCTCCTTGACGGGGCGCGAAGTGAAGAAACAGCGCCTGTCCCGCGGCATTGGCACTCGGGAAGGGATCAAGGGATTAGGTGTTTAATAGAGGTGGGAATAATCGAAAGTGTGTCCATCCGTCCGGGTCAGAGATTCTCTTACTCGGTAAGGAAGTTGGAAAACGCGAAGGGCGGGCCGCGACTTAGTGACAGCTCAGCAATTGCTTACCATTGTCAAAGCTGCACACTGCATTTTTTTTTCAAGTCGTAATATTTGACCAATATTGAAGGTTTTCCATGACACAATGGACATGCATTAGGCTTGCGAAAATGCGAACGAATGTTTCGAACGTGAGAGATCATGAAAAGCGTCCTCAAAGCGCCTATTCCGTCCTTCCACTTCCCCGCATTTCCCCTCTGATGTAACTAACTACTGCTCTAAGCAAGAGGCGGAAGTGCGGCCCACAGCCTGTCGTCCGCGCTCGACGCGCCCACGACGACGTTGATCTCGCCCTCAGGGCGAATCCACCTATGCTCCTCGGCGGACCAGACGGACGTATCATCTGATTCCTCCATATGATCAGCTATTCAGCTACGGCGTCTTCATCAGCCTTCAGAAAGAGAATTCCGTACACTTCGAGAGCTGAACAGTGACGGTCTCCGTTTGGCCCGGCTCCAAGTTAACCCGCTCAAAGCCGCGCAGCACGCGAGGAGGCTCGCCCGACTCCGGCGCGAAGTTGAGGTAGAGCTGGGCGACCTGTTCAAAGAAAAGGAAGCTCGGTCAGATCAACCTTCATGGAAAAGATACACGCCGAACCCACCTCGCAGCCGAGGCGCTCGCCGGTGTTGGTCACGTCAAACGTGATCGTGTAGACCGGCTCGTGCAGCCTGTGGAAGGTATAACGCTGAGGAACTTGGTTTGAAGATGAGGGAGTCTTGGAAGAAAAATGAAATTTGCGCACCAAGGCTGAACGCTTGCGCCGAAAATGTGGGCATCGTAGTCTTGACCAGCCGATCCGTGTGCAGACACTTGCATGTTTGAGTAGTCGAACGTGGTGTAGCTGTCAAATTGATTATCAGTGAACGGCAGGCTATCCAAGTTTGAAAGAATTAAGAATCACCTGAGACCGAAGCCGAACTCGTAGCGGGGCTCGATGTTGTTCTGCTGGAAGTGACGGTAGTCCACGAAAATGCCTACGCGATTCTCCAGTAAGTCTCGAGAAGAATAACCGTGAAGAGGAAGCTGCCTTACTCTCGGTGTAGTTGATCTGAGGAGTAGTGGAGTTGTCCTCGTAGATCACATCGACCTGGAGAGGGCGAACCTGCTTGTCAGACACGCCCGCAGAGTGACGGTCGAAAGAAAACGCACGCCGTAGTCCTCGCGCGCCTTGGCGATGGTCTGGGGGTGAAAATAATTAGGCCAAGTCAGACTCATGCATTCATAGAAGTGGGAAGAGAAAGAAACTGACGAAGGGCAAGCGGCCGCTCGGGCTGTAGTCGCCGAAGAGGACGTCCACGATGGCGTTGCCAGACTCCTGACCGGGCAGACCCGCCCAGATAACAGCCGTCACGTTCTCGTGGTCGACCCAAGACTCTGAAAGAAAGGATGGTGTAAGCTGCAAGAAGCCGGGGGACATAAACTGCGTCTGGCCTCACCGATGTCATGCTGGCCAGGGCTGTGAATGACAACGATGGTGTTCGAGCAGTTCTGCGCGGCCGCAAGGACGACAGCATCACCCTAAAGATGCGAAACTTTGTTAGCTTCCATAAGTGAAGTACCTTCAATGGCAACGCACGTTGTCCCAAGCAGTGAGATTGTTGCGGTCGCCCATGTTGCCATCGACGCTGCGTACCAACGCGTCAGAAACGCCACCCTCGTACATTTCAACAATAACATACGTAATGTACTCCTCTCCGGCGTGGGAGTGGATGAAAACGATAGAAGCGTCCTTGCCCGTGGCGACCTTACTGATGACGTTGAGGTTCCAGTCCTCGAAAGACCAGTCCACAGTGAAGGACTCGCGACGACCGCGCTCTTGGAGAGCATGGAGAGGCTGTTGTATGAAAATAATTAGGATGTCAGTTCATAGTCTCGTTGAGAATGAAGCAGGTGGTGAGACTGACGTCGATCCTGAGGCAAGTCGTGTCAGAACACGGTGAGCTGTAAAGCAGAATGGGTTTCGACTTACAAGTACGGAAATTCGACGCTGCCTGAGCCCCACCCCATTGCCTCCGTTCCTTCAAGTCCCCCACGATCAACTGAAGGGAAGCAAGTCAGCGTCCTGCGAGGGGTAACAGAAATGCAGCTTGGCAGCACGCACCGAAGCCGTTTGCGCCCCTCGGGGACGGGCCCGCATCCGATCCGAGAACTCCAATTGACTTAATGTCCCAGCCGTTAAGCGGCAGAGCCCCATTGTTCTTGAGGAGGACGGTGGAGGCGCGGCCGACCTCACGGATGATCCTGCAGGAAGCAAGTCAGACGCATGCATAGTCACGACACACAAGAGAAGTGTCACGTACTCATGGTGGTTACCGCGGACGTTAACCTTCTCCGGAATCTCTGGGTCGTACTGGTCAAAGAAGTTGAAGCTCGTCTCAGGGATACCCGCATCTTGACCGAGACGGAACCACGGGGCGAGAACGCGGACGGCCATGTCCTGGCAGTATGAATCACTGGCGTCAACTTTCACCGCTCCTGCCTGCTCAAAAAAGGGCATCCACTTACGTCGACACGAGACTCGGGGACAGAGCCGTTGTTGACCGCAGCCTGGTGAGCGTCTGAGGCTGTCAGCTTGAGCAGCGGGTTACCAAGCAGGCAGACGCACGGTTAGGTTAGCCCCCCACCAGAACCAGCCCGAATTGAAGGTTGAGTCGCCAGGCATCTGAAGAAGTCGGGGGGTTAAACATGTTGTAGGTCTCCACGCCGGTAGAGAAACTACCCACAGTCATGTCCATCCCGGCGAGCGCTGACGCGACACCGCTGTGCTGAGCCTGCCAGTCGCCTACGAAATGGAGCATCAGCGCTGTCTGTAATACGATCCCACCCCCTAAAACGTACTCATGACATAGCCTTGGAAGCCTGTGAGCACGATACAGCTTCAGTATCGCAGTCGCGCTGTTTTGAGCATTCAGCTGTCCTCACCGAGGTCGTGCTTGAGGAGCTCATTGAGAAGATAGCTGTTCTCGCACGCCCAGACCTGGCGCTCCTTGTTGTAGCTGCACATGACGGAGGAAATGTCCGCCTGAACCACACGGAGGTAGGGGTGGAGGTAGATCTCGCCTGCACAAGACGTCAGCTTGCAAGACGGTTAACCTGCGCATGCAAGAAACAACTTACGGATAGCCCGGTCATCAACGTTGGAGGAAGAGGTAGTGCGGAAGTGCTCCTGGCTGTTGCATTAAGTTTTTGTTAGAGAGAGTACAGCGCGCGCTTGTCTGAAGACGTACTTGTTGAGGAGGAAGTGCTTAGCGGTAGCCTGTACGCCCTTGTCTTGAAGGCCGTGCACAGTGGCCGCCCCCAAGTCGCCCGCGAGGTACGGGTCTGTAATATTCGGACGATGTAAGATGGGACACTACTCCCGGGTCAGTGCAACTCACCAGCTCCGAACCCTGCTCAGCTCTATGTCAGCTTGCTGCAGCGCCATTGCGAGCAATCACACGCACCTTCCCAGCCACGTCCACCCGCAGCAGTCCGAGCGATGTCGCTGTTCATTTAGAAATATGTCAGACTTCGTACATGAAGTAGCAAAGAGACTTACAGGCACGGGCCGAGAGCGACGTTGACACCCTTTCCGTAGAACTCCTCGCCCAGCGCCAGAGCACGCTGATACGCGAGGTCCTTGTCGAAACTGCACAAAAACGATCAGGCATATCCGAAGTTACAACTATTTAGAGGCCGGAGCTTACGTTGCTGCAACATTAATGCCCGCAGGGAAAGCCGACGCAAACTCGACTTGGCGAACCCCGAGCGGGCCATCTTGCAGACACAGTCTGTAGCAGGGTTGATCGTCAGTCTCGAACGAATAAAACAGAAAATACGATCAGACGTACCCAGGGAATTTGTCGCCGATGGGTGGGATATTTCCTACGCAGCGCCCGCCGCCCCACCCAACGCCTGTGGTGAAGTTTACCTTCTCCTCGAGGCTGAAGTCGGCGAGGTAGGCGCGTGCTCGGGCAACAGCGTCCGCCCAGTCGCCGGTACCTTGCACCTCCGCTTTGAAGGATATATAGGTCAGTGAGCATGCGGCAACCGGCATATATCTAATGGAAATGCGACAGCTTACGCGAAGGGTAGAAATCCGGACTTTGCGGGAGAGAGTCGTTTCCTTGGAACGGAACGTGCATCACCTCCGGCCTGGGAATCGCCGTGCTGTTTGCGGTCGCGGACGCATCGGAGGAAGAGTCTGATGGTAAAGGGTCGACGTTGGGGTTGGTCGGGGGAGCGTCGACATTCGGGTTGGTAGGTGGGGCTTGTGGATTCGGGATAGCCTGCGCTGCGAGGGGCAGCAGGGGGAGAAGTGCGAGAACCCGCATCGCGTTGTTGCGGTGGTGGTTGTGCAAGAAGGAGGAGAGGAGGCGTTGGGATGGCTAGCGAAGAGGCACTGCAGTGTGCCAGTGCAGGACTTGGACGGCTTTTAGAGGGGGCGCGCTAGAGAATTGGGTGGAAGCGTCGTCCAACAAGCGTTCGTCTTGGGTTCCTCGGCACAGATCGCAGGAGTGGGGAATAAATAAGGTCACGAGCAGGCTGGTCGCACTTGCAGCATGCGCTCGTCAGGGGGAGAAGAAGACAAAGTGGGGTGCCTTGCAGCGGCATTCTGAGGAGAGAAGAGCCGTGGATCATGCCAGGCGGCGATGATGCATGCACGTCCACGAGTGATGATGTTGTTTTTACGAGAGGACGGGAGGCGGCGCTAGCGCTCTCCACAAACAGAGCCTTGAGGTCAGCCGACAGTCTTGACACCGCCTAACGAGTCTTCAGACAGCCGCGGGCCGACCGCCCCGGGCGTAACCGCTCGGTGAATTGCCCAATCTGGCAGAGAAAGTGCAGTCTGCGAAGATTCTTGGATATTGGAGCAACATATATCGTGCAGCTTGGTGCGTCTGATGAGGCACTGGTGTACCGGAGTAGTACACGGGGTAGTAACATGGGTTCGCCGTACTGGCCGGAGGCGAGGTGCCGGCGAGCGATCGGTTCGGAGGCAGCATTAAACACCGTGCACTGACAGCGGCCCGCGCGACAGTGCGCACTGCATCCGGCAGCGGTGCACTTTCACCAACAAGGATCCTTTGAAAAGTGAGGTACAGTCTCTACCACCCGGATTGATCGATTGGTCTTACAGAAAGACTGACGGAACATAGGGCGGGGATCCAGCTGTGCTTTATGGGGAAGCGTATAGTCCGCCTGTCCTCGGGCCTGCAGCTGAAGACCGGCACTGCACAGGTGCAATTTCCGCGGAGCTTGACTGTTGTGGAGGTCCATGTTCGCCTTTCTTGCGTTCAGACGCCTGCAACAATCTTAATGACAGCCGAGATCATCCCGACCACCGAATATGCGCCGGTGCAAGCCGGCGTGTCAAGGTCGGCTGTTATGGGCGCTGTTATGGGCTTTGCCTGACAGTAGTTGGTACACCGCAAAACAATTCGCAAACACGGTTTACAACGTTGAGCAGCATCTTTGTAGGACGCTGTATAAGATAGTCAAGGTAAGAAGTGTGACATTCTCCACTGTGAGCTTTTCCACTGTTGGCCTCCCTGTCAGGATGGAAAGCACGATAGGCAGCAAATGAAGATCTGGGCTCTGTCCAGAACTTGCAGGCCTAATATTAAATCCCCCCATCCATGGAACAATTCCCCGACAATGGCATCTGAAAATACAGCGTATTATCATGTATATATAAATCAGGAGACCCATGGCAGCACTCTGCAAGTCCTAGGGTCACCAACTTTTTTTTCACTGACAAAAAAAAACCCCTCCCAAGCCCAATAGTCTTTCGACTATCAAGCTTAGAAGGGGTGTATAGTAGACGTGCCTTAGAGAACGCGCAATCGAGCCAGTGATATCCGTATGGTCCATCCAATTACGATGAAAGCGAATGATGAATGGGGAGAGTCCTGGCCGCGGTACAGTCGGTACGCTTTCAGCACTCTCCTCTCGTGCGCTCTGGTCTCCGAGGAACTGACTCGAACATATGCGGTCCGAGCCTTGCAGAGTCGCTCGCTTCTCTCGCGGCGCCATGAGCCTCTCGGACATCGCTCTGAAAGCCTTCGCTTCTTTCGTGCGCATCATCTACGACAAAGTCGAGCCTGACTGTCCGACTTCGGCCCGCCGTCGAGCGGATTGTCGCTTCAAGCTATCGCCGTTCCTTTTGCTTGCGATTTGACATTCTCCACTGAATCGCTCCTCGTCGACATGATGATCGGTTTGGAAGTCTCAGAGTGGGAGCTCGACCTAGTGCAGGTCTACGTTACGGAGCAGCCTTCCTGCCTCGGCTCGCTCTCTGGCTACTGGACTCATTATGCTGTCTGGCTGCGCACTATACGGGGGCTCTTTATGGTGGATTGAGGCTGAACGTCGGGTCTACAGTCTAGCTTTGACGCGATATTCGCAGGCTTGACAAATTCCTTCCTTTCCAACTTCCTTTCCGCATTGGCTCATTCTGCGGGGATCTACTGCAGGCTCGTCTTGATGGGGTCTGTATCAAGCTTCCGCTCACGCTTCAAACGAAGGTCGAGGAGATGGAAGTCAGCCCCGAGATACAAGCCATGACCGACTCTCGACTGCATCTGTTCGCCGAAGCCACTGCAGCCGACGAGGGGTACGCCCATGCTTTTATCGACGGCGTCAACCTCTGGGTCTACCTGAATGCCTTCCTCGAGGCACGCCCGATGGTACCTGGAGGCCGAAGACTATCAAGTGGACCTATGTGCGGGCGGGAAGGACGTGGAAGTTGATTTGTGCGGAGAGCGAGACGAAGCTCATCGACTGGGATGGTAGAACGACTGACTCCCATGATGAGGGGTGCTGCGGGGACTTGAGGTTTGGGCGCTATGCAAAAGCTTGCTGCGCATGTATATCATTGAGTCTTGCTGTTCTGCCGTCCGAACGAAGACTGTTCCTTCCCTCCATCTGGCCGAACTGCCTGACCACTCGCTAGTCTCGCAACAAAATAATCTGTACTTAGGTGTCCCGCGGGACAATGAAGAGCGGTGTTTTCAATTCCAAAGAATTAAATGTGCAGAAATCTCAACTCAGTTCATGATTGATGTGTGGCCTGTCCGCTGTTGGACATCTCGTTTGATGTGCGTCTGCCTCGAAAACTGACAGCTCGTCGCAGGCTCTTCGCGTCATTACTCATAAAATATGAATGTGAAGCCTTGAACAAATTGTCAACTGATTTAAGGGCCTACGCACCTCAGTCATGGAGGCGCCAGTCAGACCCTGGGGAATATCCAGAGAGCCTGGCCGCCGAACCCAATCTTCCATGTGCGCATTGACAAACGCCTCCGAAAGAAAGGCACACAAGCATCGAGGGCTCCCCAAGGTTCCCGAATACTTGAGCCCATATACCGCGAACACTGGGAGCACGCGGTCCTTCCAGCCAGATGCTACAGGTCCATTTCGCGATAAAATGTCTTTGACTTCTCGCTTCAACTCCCATTCCTACTGGTCCCATATTGCCCAGACACAAACTACACAAACCACCATGCAGCCGCATCAACCGATGCATTCGCCATCGTCCATGGTGACGACCGATCTTCGCGAGTGCCTGTCCCTGCATGTCTAGCTCTCGCTGATCAGAGCTCCTTGTGAGATGGGAAATCTACTCTACATTGGCCAGTAATTTGTAGTGATTTATCCAAACCATTTCATCAAACTCTTTCTTGGCCTTCTATAGTCAAGGCACAGGGCGACCAGTCAAACCGCGACCCGGGAATGCGCAAGCAGGTCTTCCGCTCTGGCTCGGCGGCAAGGGTCACGATCAAGATGAAGATGCCATGGGATGTTATACAACTTAGTGCATGCATAACTTCGTCAGTTATGAACCATTCCTGCCCACCTCGTTGAGGTGAAGTACTCTTGGGAAAGTCCATTCGATCCCGAATATAGCCGGCACATGAATTTTCCCCATCCCCACTTATCCCCACTGCGGGAGCAGTGCGGTCACGAAAAGCAGTCTAAGAAGCGGAAGCCCAAGCGTAAGTGCCGGGCGACCACTGATGAATAGTCCCCAGCTGCATGCCACGAGGCAAGCGAGACGCATGTCAATGCAGGCTCCGGCTTCCCCGAGGACTTCCGATCCGGCTGCCGCGTGGCTTGGTCTCGCAACGACGAGAAAACGCTTGATTGCAGTCACTGTAGCATGGAATTCAGAAATGGTCGGCAACTCCCTCTGCCCCCGGAGCCACAGGACCAACACATGAGTCGTGCATTAATATTAATTGCTGCACACATTGTAGCCCTGATGGCTTCGTGTTCGACCGCGGTAGTTCCTACAGTCGCCTCGAGCTGAAGGGTATGTTTTGCAAGGCTTGTCCTTGCTTGTTCTCTCGAATACCAGCAGCTTGGACGACCTTGAAGCTCCCCAACTCGTGGAACAACACCTGAACGCCCATATATGCCGCGCTCGGCGAAGGACTGGTCGTGAGTGCAAGAGAGCGGTATTTGTAGCAGCTTGTAGAACCGAAAGTGATATGACTAAGAGCGCCTATATGCATATGCATACAGCTTCAAAACAGCAGGAATTGAATGTTGATGCAAACAATGATATAGAGCAGGAACGCTGGCACTAGTCTGCCACATGGAAGCGCTAGCAGTGCAGGGGCCTTCCGTCTGCCAACCTTCTTCCAACTGCACGGCCTCCTTATGCAGTCTCGCATTCGACCGTCGCAAATGCCTCCGCTGTAGCGGCCGGCTCATGAACCTACTTTCCTCCCCTCATAGATATGTTTGTCGTTCTGCTCATGCTGGTCGAAGCTTGAGGCCTCTAGTCGGTTCTCAATGCCTCAAACGTGGCTGACCCCCACACAATCACGAAGGCCGCCGAAGTAATCGCCGCGAGCTTCCGCGAACATCCAAGCCTAGGAGCGCTGCACCCGGCAATGGGGTGAGAAGATCATCGGCAAAGTACTGACGGACGAAGAGCATCAAGGAGCATCTCTGAAACCCCCTCTTGCCTTCCTACTACCCGTCTTCGCTCACCACCACTTCGACAACTCTTGTTACTGTTCAACATCCACGCTCATTAACAACTTCCTTTCTCCCTTGTTGTGTTTCTTCTATCTCGCTTCCCGCAATGTCCACGGACTACCAAGATCCCGGCTTGGACTTCATCGAGCGTGACAGGGAGGCGGCGCTTGGACCGTACTTCTTTGGCCTTCTGCTTAACTTGGTGAGCAGGTTGGAAGCTACCTAGTGCTCCGGCAGCTGTTTGTGGAAGTCTCTGACATCGTCACCTGCCCAGGTTTTGATGGGTGTCCTTGCAATGCAAGCACTGGACTATTTCCGACTGTGCGCCACACAGCTTCTTCTACCTGCTTTACTTTACGCTGAGACTTTACGTATCACAGGTTTCCCAAAGAGTGAGCCAAAGTTTGAAGGTCGGTTGGTATATCGGCGGAGGATGGGGCTGATCCAAACCGCAGCCATCTTCGCAACAAGGTACTTGTCGCTTTTCTGCTGGTGGCGGGCTTGTTCCAGTCCGCATGTTTCTTTGAAATGGCGTACTGCAAGTACTCTCCCATACCTCTTTTGACGTGGTGTCCTGTTGCTAAAGCTCGTTACCGCGCTCACAGCCGCGTTCGTTACGGGATACGGCGACCTGAACATTTGGAACAAATCTCACTGGACGTGGTGCGTCTCCATGTGTTTGCGGCACGTTGTACGTTGATTGACATTCTGAAAAACAGGTGGCTTGAGCCCGTTACGACCTCCATCATCGCCGTTGCCTGCCAGGCGTTTTTCCTGCATCGGTGAGTTGAGCAACTCCTTCGTCTATCGCTGGTGGTCTGAAAGCCGACTCGCAAAATCTGTGCAGCTGCTACCGTGTCACGAAGTCCTGGGCGGTCTTGCTTGTTGCCATCTTCTTCATGATTGTTGTAAGAGCCCAATCCCTTTTCCTCATCGACGACCGGGTAGGCGCTGAAATCCTCTCGGGGCAGGAACTTGGCTCCGGCATCGCTTGCACGACCTTCCTGGCACAGTTCGTCTACTTGACCGCCTCGAACCACATCCACTCCCGCGTGAGTGCGAGCATCTGGCTCGCGTCGAGCACCGCTACGGACGTGTGGATCTCTGCCTTCCTTCTACTGCACCTTCGGAAGAACCTCAAAGCTGGGTTTTCCACTAGTGCGTATCTCCTCGCTTTCGAAGGAATTGTGTACTCCTGCTAACAGAGGCTACACAGCCGACAACATGATCAAGAGCCTCCTCCGCCTGACGATGGAGTCTGCTCTGTTGACAACCGTCTGGGTTACGACGAAGTGAGCTCCGATTATTGAGAACCATGTTGCTCTGTACGACTGACGTCCTGCCGGTACAGCTTGTTGATGTACGCTATTGCGCCGTCCAACCTCGCCTGGACCCCTTTCCAGTTCAACGTACGGGTTCTACTCTTGAGTCAGACAGGTACACCACACTGACAACTCTATGCCCTTGACAGATGGGGAAGATATATTCGTAAGAGATCCATCCCCAGGCCACATATGAAATGGGAAGCTCACTGCCCCAGTCCCTTCAGTCATGTCGTGCTGTTTACGCTGCTGTCGCGCGTGGACCTGCGCGCAATGCTCGGCTCGGCTCGTGTAGGTGTTATTTCCTCGAAAGCACTGAATTGTGTCGATATGACTTCTTAAGCTGACTTTTTGGCGGACAGGTCATTACCTCTTCGTCGAAAGGGCCTCACAACGACATCGTCTCGCCGACGCGGACGCACATCCAGTGAGTTCCGAACGTCCCCGAGTGACTGAGGGACCATTAATCAAATTCATCTGTGAAACAGGATCACCACGCAAGTCGAGCAGGGCATCGACTCCCTGCCCGGTGGCCTGCACCCCATCGCCGTCGCGCCCTTCGAGTTTACGGATGCCCGGAGTACGACAGTCACGTCCGGAAACAAGAACGAGAAAGAGGGGGTCAGCAAGTGGGTTCGCACTCCTTCGCCCTTTTACCAAGACGACAGCGACGAGGACGAGGACGACTTCAAGCACCCGACGCGGGAGCAGTTCCACGTCTAATCGAAGCAGCGGCTTCCACGCCTCTCTTTCTCTTTTCTTCTCGTATAATTCGTGGAGTTATAGGATTCATCACTTAATATCATGTTGTGCAATGCACCGTGGGGCAGACGTGGCACCGAACACTTCCAACAATGCGTGCATGCACTTTTCACCCTCGAACCCCGTTACGTTTCACGTCGCCCGCTCGCGACGATTCCTGCCTCAGTACAGGAAATCACTCCCCAACCACTTCTCCCGGGGTGAGTTAATTCATGCTGTTTCTCTCGTGACTTCGTTGTCGTGTCATTACCAGCTGTTGCCGACTCCTGGAGCGAGTGCTGCGACTTTCTACAGTTCGTTCCCCCAGACTCTAATCGGAAAGGCGATTACGCCCGAGGTCCTGTCGAGCGAAACAATTGTTAACGTCAAAACCAGGTTCCAGGACAAGAAATGCATCCCGCCTTACCAGCAGCGCCTCATTTTCGCGGGGAAGCAGCTCAGGGACGGGCGCACGCTGTTGGACTACCAGTCCAACCCAGTCCTTCTCATTCTTCCGGCACCAAACACTTTCAATGATAATTTTCCCTCTTTCAGCGCGGTTACGGGCGGTCACAGGAGCTCTACGGGGCCGAAGTCCACCAAGCGCCCGTGCGCCAAGTGCCGTACCCCCATTAACAAAGCTCTCACCTACTGTAGCTCGTGCGCGCCTAAGAAGTGACCGCCCCTCCCTGCGGGTGCACCTCCCACGCTGGTAGTTCCCATATGTCCCCGATACCCACCCCCTGTTGTCCCACCCACTACCTGTCTGTGTGTTACCCCCGCTACCATGTATTCCCTCTGCCTGCCTGTACGATACCTCAGTGCCTTCCGTTTTCCAAAACGACCCAAAGACGATATCAGTGCGTGAGTTTTGAAAATGCGGTCCTTCGCATAATCTTCCGGCATTGAAGACTTTCAATAATGCATGACCCTTTCGCCTTCGGAACCCTGCTACAGTGTCATGTCGCCCGCCGCCCGCCGGTCACGGTTGTTGCCTCACTACGAGATCACTCGCCAACTACTTCTCCATTCGCGAGGAAGCGGACGTCGAAGTTGGACTGCTCTTTTGTTTCGTGTAAGTCGAGCATAACCTGTTAATTTAGCCGAATCAGTACGAGAGGCATCCAGCTCGAAGACCGGCAGCCAGCGCGTACATCAGCGTGAGCGGGCCCGTCCGGATAGGGGACGAGACTACCGTCGTCTTTGACTAAAAGCCCACCAAAATTACAGTCAGACACACAAGTGCTTGAGACATCTCCACGGAGACATTGCTTACCTTGCGAGGCGTAGTAGAAGCGCGCCTTCGTCGCGCCGTACGCGGCCGCGCCGCCTGCGCACATGTGCGCCAGAGCGGACTTGCCCATGCCGAGCGAGAGGTACTGCGGCATGGGGTCGATGAAGGGCAGGACGTTTCCCGTGGCGACTGAAAAGAGCAGAGCAGAGAAGGGTTCAGCGCCGAGCTCCAACCGCCGTCCAGATAGGCGTGAGGAAGTATGCGCACTGAAGGTCTTCAGCCCGTCCGGCGCCGGCGGCTCGTTGACGAGGTGCTGCGCCGCCGCCCAGGCGGAGATGTCGTTGACCTGCATGTCCGTGGCGATGTCGTCCTCGGGAATGTTGAGCGGGTCGCTCGGGTCCGGCGGGAGGTGGGCACTGTAGGCTGTGCAGTTTCGGCCACACCATAAGCTCTCTGGGAAGAAGGAGAAGGTTCTGGGGAACGTGAAGTTGTACCGTTGTAGATCACGCAGACCGGCGTGCCAACCTCATTCTTGACTCGCTTCCACAGCTGGTCGACGGAGCCTTGCTTCGAGAGGTCCACCTTCGGACGGTCACAAGCCAGGTTAGCATGCCCACATCGCTTTCAAAAAGAACAGGAGCAGCGTCCAAGCGCACTTGGTACTCGTGGAGGCCCTCCTCGGTCTTGGCTGCGATCTCCCTCGACGCCATGACCATCTCCCAGCCGGCCTCCTTGAACCTGACGGCGATGGTCCTGCCGACGTTGGGGCCAGCGCCGATAACCATACCAACTCTCTTGCCGGGCATGTTGTTTTGTAAGTGGTGTCCAAATGCGAGTGGGTGCTTGGATAGTAGCGATGCGGTCTAGAGCGGCACAAACGTACTTGTGAAGGGAAGAAAGCGTCCGAGCCGCGGGACACGCTTGGAAAAGGTTCTTTGGGCGGATAGCGTCACCGTGAAATGACGAGAGGGATAAGCTCGACCGAGCGAAGGTGAGTGGGCTCGAGAAGGCAGGAGAAAGGTCAGCGGGTCCGAAATGCGTGACTCTCGCTCGGGCGACGGCTTCAAACGCAGAGGGCATCCCTTGCCCAAGGTAAAGGTAGGGCTCGGTAAGTGTCAACATATTTTGAGGCGCGTTGCAGTTGAAAGCGGGCTGCGATTGAAAGTTTGGATTAACTGCCGGAACGAGGAAACGAGTAAACTTGAAAAGAAGCCAATAGTGTGTGCGCCTCCAAATTTTTGGTCAGGATGCCTGGTATGAATACTATTTGCCCTTTTATGTTTTGCAGTTAGTTTTAATCCCTGGGATGAGTGTCGATGCAAAGGACGCGGAGTCGATGGAGTAGGGGTAATCTCCGGTCAATGAGGTTACGGTTGCGACAGGCGACGTGCTCGCCGTTGCTTCCTGCGCGCTCACCATCTCCGCTCCAGCTCTCTGCGTGTTACCCCTTTGACCAGGGCTCTCTCTTTTTTATTGCGGAGCTTGGTTGTATTCTTGTGAACCATCATGGGTGCGTCAGTTCCACTGTGAATCCGGCCTTCGAGCTGTGGCTGACCGCCTGGTGGCGCTGCCTGGACAGATTACCAGAACCGCGTCGGTTCCAAGTGCGTACAACGTGTTGCGGCCCTAAAATGTTGATACTGACGCGTCTTTCTTCAGGTTCGGTGGTGGTGGTGTTGCTGGGGCGTCGGAGGCGAATGTGGACCGCCGCGAGCGTCTGCGGAAGCTCGCGCTCGAGACCATCGATCTCGCCAAGGTCCGTCTCCATTTTGCTCATGGAATGGTCGCCCGGTGTAGCTTATTGTAATACTCAGGACCCCTACATCCTCCGCACCCACCTCGGCACGATCGAGTGCCGCCTCTGCCTCACTCTCCACCCGAACGAGGGTTCCTACCTCGCGCACACGCAAGGCAAGAAGCACCAGACGAACCTGGCCCGCCGCGCCGCGCGGGAGGTCAAGGAGACGCAGCTGCTCATCACGCAGACGCCGCACGCGGACGTCGCAAAGAAGCAGTTCGTCAAGATCGGCCGGCCCGGGTACAAGGTCACCAAGGTCCGCCACCCGGACGACGGCCGCCTTGGGCTGCTGTTCCAGGTGGACCTGCCGGAGATCAAGGAGGGCGAGGTGCCGCGGAAGCGCTTCATGAGCGCGTGGGAGCAGAGGAGGGAGATCCCCAACTCGGCATGGCAGTACTTGCTGGTGAGTCGGCCTGGCCTTTCCTTCTTTGTCTTGGGAGCGTGTGGGAAACGTTGGGCACGTATGGCTGAACGGCGTGTTCTGAACGGCGTGTTATGACCGTGCTTCAGATCGCAGCGGAGCCGTACGAGACGATCGCGTTCCGCGTGCCTACAGGGAAGATCGAGGAGGAGTTGCGGGATCTTATTGGGGGTTCGGGCGCGTCGTGGGAGCATTGGGACCCGGACACCAAAAAATACTCGCTCCAGGTGCGTCTTGTTCTCAACTGTGCGCCTGAGATTGTACGACGGTGTTGACACCCCTCCCTTCACAGTTTTTGTACGAGGAGCGGTAGAGGGGCGTTGCCGGTCATACACAATCTGTTGTATTTTACTTGTCCGATTCACGCTTGCCCGTTTGAGAGGCACGTATCAAGCTCACAGTGCAGTTTTCCCTGCCTTCCTGTCGGTCAGCGCACCTGCGCAGGCAAACTCGCTTCGCCCGGACCTCGTCGCCCAATTGCCCGCGGCCTACCCTTTCTCGAACACATGCACATATGTACAAGATCTAATTGCATTAATGGCAACTAGCTCGGTCGGGTTCTCATGCGACGCCCTTGAAAAATCTGGGCTTTGAGCTACCGCTTTGGCTGCGGTCCAACCATCCCCACGCCCACAACCGGCTCAGCACCCGCCGGCTCAGCACCCTCTTCCTCCTACCCCTGAAGCACAGAATAATCCCGCTTCGGGCACGTACCAGCAGCACGAGCGCCCTCTCGTCCGTCCTTGTTGGCATTCTCCTCTGCAGTGGAGGATGATGTTGGGTGGTGGGACGCGGCGGCGAGTGTTGTGAACAGCTGGCAAAAGCGAACAGCGGAAGCAAAGTGAGCGCGGTGGGTGGAAGTGAGTGCGACGGGGATGGGGATGGTGGGGGTGGGCGAGGAGGGTGAGGAAATGCTTGCGAAAGGGGGGCGGAAGCCGGAGGACGGTCGGACCAGGGATGGAAGCGAGAGGCATAGGCGGGGGGTCGGGTTTGAAGTCGCAAGACAGAGGAGAACGGGACCCATGCGTGCAAGGACAAAGTGGCTGGTCAGAAGAAAGAAAAAGAGCCCTCCCCCGCTGTGAGCAATAATAGTGTTGCCGACAGCTGCATGGGCAATGCGCCGTCAACTCAGACCGGCGACCAAGCCCAGCCTGCAACCGTAGTTAACAAGTGCATATTTTCTCAGTTTTGTTGTGTTAATAGTTACCTGGAAGGTAGCGTGAGCCGCAAGTGGCTGGAAGTCGCGGTGTTGCCCCTGCGCAGAAAATCTGGCACACGCCCGTTGGATGCGTTTCAAAAGCAAGCTAGCAGAAACCGAGCACTTCTTGTGGCTGCATGCAAACTGTTGAAAACATGTCGTTGTTTTGTAAACATGGGAAGCACTCTGCATATAAATGATGTTTCTCCCTCATCCTCCACCGAGAGACCGACCGCCATCTGGCACAGGTGAGCCGCGACCCCCGAGCTCCGAAAAAAAGGGAAATTAACAAAACAAACCACACCCGCAAGCCCCCCTGCGAACCAGCCCTCGCGCAACAAGTAACCAAGTACATGAATTTCACACCGCCAGACGCTCCGGTCACCATTGACGGGCCACAAGATAGACAAGGAGACCGGGCAGCACTACTACCTTGTCAGCTGGAAAGGCACGTCTCTCCTCGCCTCTCGCCGCTGGATCCTCACACCCATTTTCCAACGGCCACGAATGCAGCTACTTGGGAGCTCGCGGAGAGCCTCAAGAACGCCCCCGAGCTCGTCGAGGAGGCCATCGCAGCAACGTCAAGAAGATCAAGCTTCTTGCTCTCCCGAGCACCGCGCCGAGTGCCGCCTCGAAGCCGGCTCCCACCCCGAAGGTCACCTTCGTGGTAAGCTTAAGGAACGCCGCTCCGCGCACCCTGTCTACGCCAGGCCCGAGAAGAGGGGCTCGGGGTCCACGAAGAAGGAGGTATCAGGGCCCATGACAAGGTCGAGCTCGAAGGCGTCCGAGAAGGTTAAGAAACAGAAGGAGAACCAGGAAGGAGGACGTCGCCGCGGAGGCGGGAGTGAGGTTGGAATGCAAGGGGACGGGGAAGATGCCGCTGTCATTAGTGCTTTCAATAACATGCCAATGAAGCTGCCTCCGAGGCTAACTATTTTACCTGTTGAATGTGCGAGCGAGCACACGAAGGGGCGTCTGTGAAAGCCCGATAACAGTTCGACTTCTCATAGTTTCGGCCACAGCGCATATTCGGATTACATAGGTTACATGGCGGTACATTAAAGCGAAACATAAGCTCATGTTTATGCTCACACCTACATCTCCTGTGGTTTCCGGGCTGCGTCGCCGTGGCATAGCAGTCGCGACCTGCACTTGCGGCTTGCAATGCAGGGTGCACTTTGCAAGACGATCGACGAAAAGATATGCGCTCGCTAATGCCAAAGTCTAAATCAGGCCTTGTCTTAGTCTAACAGTACATACATGAGGTTCGGGTATAATACGTACAATGCTAAAAACAGGAAATGCAGATGCGATAGAACAACAATCATCCTGGGGTCGATCAACCTGGTCATGAGCAAGCGTGCAAACCAGCGGCGGAGAATGAAAGCGCACCTCAAGAGGTAAGGATTTCCGTCCGGCGGCGGCAGCCAGCCTCCTCCCGGGTGATCTTCAGGCGGAAGCTGCCAGGTCTGCGACAGACCACGGCGCTGCATATCGCTCCGAGGGGGAAGGAGGGGGTGAGGTGGTTGAGGGATAGGGAGATGTGGCGAATGGGGCGGTTGAGGGAGAGGCGAATGTTGGGGAAGAGGGAGGCCGCTGGGAAAGGGTGAGGAAGGGGAAGGATGGGCGGGGTGGGATCGTGAGGGATGTGGGTGTTGTACAGGGGCAGGGGAGGGCCCATGAGGAGCCATGAAGAAACCTTGCTTGCCGGTTCCCGTCAACACAATATTGTCGTCGGGCAGCCACGACGGCAGTGAGGTGCTCACCTAATATCTGCTCCACGCGCCCAGAGAGCTATCGCAGCTCGCTTCGCAAATCTTCGATATCGTTCTGAACCGAGGTGAGTCATGCGTATACCCGGCGCTCAAGTTCGGTGAGTCGCTGTGGAAAGTCGGCCGCGAACGGCGAGGGCGGCGGTGCTGCTGGCGACACAGTCGGGCTCTCACGCGTGCCTTTCGTGTCCCACTCGATGAGAGAATTAGAAGCAGCGGGAAATATGAACTACTCACCGTCTTTCGAGGCTGGCGGCGCTTCGTACATCCTAGGCACCTGTCCCGCAGGCAGGCAAGTGTTTTCGAATACTGGACGGCCTTGAAGCATGAGAAACGGGTGTTCGGCGGGACTCTCTGTTCCTACTCACCGATTTGGCCTTGTCGCGTGAGCTTTTGCTCGCACGCTTGGGAAAGCTTTTGCAAAACACGCCTGCCACCCATACGCGTCCCGCACGCGTTCAGTCAACCCATGCAGCAGCCCACCATCCTACCAGGTCCCGACAATTGCTCACATATCAGCCAGACCAACTTTCCGTCCGCGTCCATGACAGGTTCGAAATACTCTTTGAATGGGACATTCGACTCCTGGAAGAGACTCGGCGCTCCCGTTAGAACTCACAAGGAAGAGGAGTACGACACGATAACACACGGAGATTCGCGATACTGTCGCTGACTCGAAATACTAGAGGCTGGCCGTGGTTCGATGGCCCATACTGATAATGTGGAATGGGATATGGGGGAGGAGCTCCGGTCGACCTGCCAGATCGCCGACTTGGTCCTGGCGCGCTGCGGCGCTTCGTCGAAGTATCCCGGTGCGGGCGGCTGCAGCGACTGGCTACCGCCGGGTGAGGGCGGTATCGACCACGCCCCGGACGAGGAGGACATGTGGCGTGGTGGAAGGGTCGCTGGTCAGGCTGCGACGGGCTGCCACGGGCTGCCACGGGCTGCCACGGACGTGCGGCAGACCCTAGGTTGAACTGTGCACTCTACGCGATGCGCGAAATGCGGGAAGGCGAGGAGAGCGACAGCGAGAGGAAAAAAGAGGTGAGAGTGTTATCTACGGGCTACCAGCCCGCGAAGACTTTGATGGGAAGAACGCAAGTTGCGAAGCACAGCAATATGATCAAAGGGAGTCCTCGAGAGAAGATGCAAAGGCCTTCGAAGGCGAGCATCGGCGCGCGAAGGCCAACGCCTGCAGTTGCATCCATCTACCAGCTTCCGCTGGCTCCCCACCCACCCCTGTACGCCCGTTACCAGAAAAAAGTGATTGCTACTTAGCCACTGGGTGCCTCCGAGTGAACGCCCACCCGAGTCCTGCGCCGCAGACAGCCTCACGCAACTCGGCCTACTCCTCCCTTCCCAGGCGGCTCTTTCGTATGGGCTCACTGGTGAGTGGTCTAAAGCCATCCTGAAGCAAGATTTCCGCGCAGCCACAGGCCTGGCGGGGTAATCATTTCGACAAGATGTCACAGTTGAACAGCCAACCAGACCGCATCGGCGCGCTCTGGCTTCATGAATGTATGTCAAACCTGGCTATGGACAAACCATTACGTCTCGTTCATCAGGACGCCTATACACGCCTATGTTGGGAACTTGCACGGGTGTAACCGGAGGCAGGCACCTTTTCAGACGTTTGGCAGATGTTCAAGTGTGCCACAGTTGCGAGCGTGGCTGACTGCGCCACGCTGGTTAATGACATGCTTCCGACGCCCTTATACAACCTTAAGAAAATGTAATCAGATACCCATCAACTTCCCAGTACATGGTACGTGGCTTTCAAAAGCTTCGAGAAGCTCAAATCCACGCTGCTGCCGAATGCTAATACCGAGGTGGAGAATATATGAGCAGAGGACACCGTGTAAGTGAGCATAACAAGGCAAAACAAAAGTTGGTAGGAAGTTCATGACGCGTCTGTTTAAGCGCTAAAGGGAGTTCAACCTGTGCCTTCAGCGGTTCCGCATGTGGAAGATGACTGGCAGCGGAGAGAGACCTACGGAGAGGGAGTCAAAGTGGAGTGAGCGTAGGCACTTGGAGTGAGAGAGTGAGGAGTGAAGGATGGTGCGTGGACACCACTAGGGCCACAAAAAGGGCAAGAAGGTGTTGGAGTACCGGATTAAGTGCGCGGGAGCACCGACGTATGAAGAGTAAGCTGGATCGTGGAGCGAATTTCGCAGAGGCACCCAAGGAAGAAGGAAGAACGGTAGTGCCCAGAGGGCGCCTCCCCAGAGTGGAAATACAGTCAAGTGCACAGAGGCACTTGCGGAGGGAGACATGGAATGTGTTGCGCAGAGGCACCGAGGAAGAAGCGGAACAACGTGCGCAGAGGCACGCAGGGAAGGAGGATGAACCGGAATGCGCGGGGGACCCTGTGTTGATTGGGTCAAGGTGGAGGAATGTGGGAAGGTAGAAGACATGGAAAAATTGGAAGAAGGTGGTGAAAGAAGAGGAAGAGGAGAGTCGAGAGGGGCGAGAAGGGGGAGGGGGCGCGGCGAGTGCCAGGCAGCAGTCAGTGCGGAAGCGGAACAGGAGGGATGGCACGCACCACGCACTCCACGCTTGAGCGAAACTTCCCCTGGGACGGTGAAGGGTGAAGAATAAATACCCAGTCTAATGATTGAATTCGGAAAGGAGTTCTAACTTGAAAAGGGAAACGCTGCGATTAGGTAGGAGAGGTACCTCGGTACCGCGGTGTGCACACGATGGTCGCCTGCCGTTGCGTTTGGACACCACGATACAAGCTACAGGAGCAAATCTCCCTAGTTGCATAAACAGAAATAATAGCATCTAGGGAGCAAGACTTCTAACGTACTGCATAGAGACGGTGAGAATGCGAAAGCCAGCGCGGTGGCCAACTGCAACGCATACCCGTCACAGCTGGGCAGTTATCTCCGTCGAGTGAGTGTTTGGACATCCTCCAAGCCATGGAAGAAGACTTAAGGGATGCACTTAGTTCTCTTAACATCAATTGTAACCTCCTGCGTAAGCGAACCTGCATGCTGTGGATGGTCTATCGGGCCTCTGAATTCGTCAAGTCCGATATGATAGCCCGCCCACTTGCTCTCCTGCCGTCGAACGTCGACGGCGCGCTGATCAACGGCGAGCACGGCCATTTTCACCATCTGACATCCTTCATTATTCTGCTGGAGGGGACGGTACTGGGAACACCGAACCTGCGATCATGAGCCCCCCCGCTCCATCACCTGTGCGCCCCTCCCCAAACGCGTGTCCATCGGTCGCTGACTCCTGTCGCGAGTCCCGTAGGCGCTGGCGGCGGCGCGACAGACTGCGATTGAGACGCGCACGAAAGAGCGCGAGTGAGTGCAGTGTGTCGCGGGGGATTGATGGTTGAACGTGCGCTGATGGCCGGGCGGGTGCAGTGCCGCCTCGACCTCGCGCGTCGCGCTCGTCAAGGAACTGCACACGCTCGTGCGCGGCAAGGAGCGCGTCGGGAAAGTTTTGGAGATGAAGGTGGACCAGCCGGAGGGGCTGCACGAGTTTATGGCACAGTGGACGGTGGACAGAGAGTGAGTGTTTGGTTTCGCAGTGATCGGCGGTGGGCGACGGACCCGAGCCAAGTGCTTAGCAACGGCGTACTGAATCCTTATTCCCTTGTTCCCATCACCAGCGTCCAAGACCCCACACCCGTCGACATCCCCTCCCCAGCGCCCACCGCGTCCCCTCCCCCCTCCCCTCCGCACGCGAGCCGCCAGCGAAGACCGCCCACACCGCAGTCCATCGGCCCAGTCTCACCCACGATCCGTTCCCGGCCCCCATCTCTCTTCCCTTCCCCTCCACCCACCCCATCCTCATCCTCCTGCGCCCCAGTCTACCCCATCCCACCCGCGCCCGCGCCCGCCGTCCCCGAGCCCGACACCCGCTACGCACAGTCCCTCCTCCCCCTCCCCGCCCGCGTCGGCGACGGCTTCCGCAAGCGCAAGCGCAAGGGCGCCGGAGGGAGCGAGGCCCTCTGGCGCATCGAGGCGCTCGCGGCCGTCCAGCCTGTTCAGAGCGTGCTCGGCGAGTCGGCCAAGGTGTCCAAGGCGGTGCTGACGTCGGATTGGAAGGTGCGTCTTAACCACCAGGCTCGATTCTTAACACCTCACTTATCCTCGAGTTTACTTGTAGGTCGCCTACCAAGACCTCCGCTACGCACGCACAATGTCCCGCATCGGCGAGCTCCAAGACCACGTCCCAGACCCAGCCATCACCGCCCGCCGCTCCTCACTCAACATCCTCGACGACGACGACGACGACGACGACGCCGGGTCCGGGCTCGACACGCCCCCCTCGCCCGCCATCGCTGCGGACGTCAAGCCCACAACGCAGAACGGGCAGCAGCAGCTCGCGCTCGAGCCCACGCTCGTCGACTCTAAACTGCGCCCGCCGCCACCCGGTCCGCCCAGGCCACGCGGGGGCGGATGGTCCTTCCGCCAGCCGAAGAAGCACAAGGGACCCGCTATCCCGCACTCGCATTGGGATTACCTGCTCGAGGAGATGGCGAGTCGTCAGCTCTCTTGCACCTAGTCGTCTAGCTAACATCTCAACCCCGTGGGGAGTAGAAATGGCTCCAAGCCGACTTCCGCGAAGAGCGCCGCTTCAAAATCGCCGTTGCGCACATTCTCGTGCACGCCGTGCTCGACTGGCACGCCGCGCCCGACGCTTCTGCGCGCGCGGCGCTCTGCGTCTCCGCGCGCAAGCCCGACCCGCTCCCCATGCCCGACGAGGACATGGAGGTTGACCCGACCGGCGAGCCCGCGCCGGACGCGCCTCCAGCTGCAGAGGACGACGAGGAGCGGGAGGTCATGCAAGGGCTGGGCGTCGGCGCTGCAACGAGCGGCGTGGCAGAGATGGATAAGGAGGTTGGGGAGATTCTGCGCTCGGCTGAGGCTGCTGCGCAGGAAACGGAAGGTGGTGAGAGGGAGAAGGATAAGGAGAAGGAGAAGAAGGAGAAGAAGGAGGGCGAGGAGGACGAGGATGAGGATGCGGAGGGCGAGCCGATGGAGATCGAGGATGTCAAACCCTCCATCCCCGCCGCCGCCGCTGCACCATCGGCGGACAACCCCACGCTCGCCCCGCTCCCCCAAACCTGCGATCACCCCAGCGCGCCCCCCGAGCCCGCCTTCGACCCTAAGGACGTGCGCGCGCCCCTCCTCTCCCTCCCGCGCACGACCGCCCTCGTTCCCCTCTCTTCCGTCCTCGCCACCCCCACCTCCACCTCCTCAACCGACTCCGACCCCGCGAAGCTCGAAACCCTACCAAGCCTCGCCGATCTCTTCCCCGACCTCACGGCATACACGGACCCGCACGAGCCTCCGCCCGGCAAGGACAGGAGACACGACGACGCCTCTACCACTTCCGGGCGCCTCGCACACGTTAGCAGGCTCATGGACGTTCGCCCGGTGCTCGTTAGCTCGCTTGAGCCCGGGCGGAAGCGCGCGCGGGGGGGTTGGGAGGACGGGCTTGGAGCGGATGGGTGGGAAGACGTGCGGGACGTCGGGGAGATTCGGCAGGAGGCGCCGGGGACGATTTCTCGTTCGTCTTTTCTTCTGCCCCCTCCTCACTTCCACGTTCAGAGAACTGATAACATGGTGCGATTTGGCAGTCCTCTTTGCCGGCCGAAAGAACAAGGAAAAAGACAAAGACCCCTCCGCGAGCGCGCCCTCCGCCCCGCCAGCGAGCGCGAACAAGGTCCCGAACGCGATCCACTGGTCCGCCGACGACGACGCGCTCCTCCACTCGCTCTGCAGGCAGTACACCCACAACTGGTCACTCATCGCCGACGCGTTCAACGGCGCGTCGGCCCTGCACCTCCCCTCGGATAGGCGCTCGCCGTGGGACTGCTTTGAGCGGTGGAAAGCGAAGTTCGGGCCCGAGGAGGGGAGGGAAAAGAACATGCCCCCGCCTCCCGCCGCCGCTGCTGCCACCGCCCTGGCCGCTCAATCGCAAAGCGAGTCGCCCGCCCCCGCCCCTGCCCCCGTTGCCGCCGCCGCGCCCGCGACTGCAGCGGCAACTGGAGCTGCGTCCGCCGGGGACAGCCCGGCGCCGCAGCAGGCCCAGGCGCAAGCTCAGGCCGCGCTAAGCAAGAAGGAGGCCAAGCTCGCGAAGAAGGTCCAGCAGCTCGGGGACCAGTCGAGGCGCCAGGTGCGGCGCATCAACCTCGCGAGCGTGATTGCGCGCGCGGTGAAGAAGCGCGAGAAGGAGGCGGCGAAGAAGGAGGGTGAGTGATGGAACGGGTCATTTTCGGCTTCGGAATTGGGGAGGATGCGGGGACTGACGGGATGGGTGGGGACGCAGGTCAAGCGCGCAAGATTAACCTCTTTGCGCACGACACACACGCAATGGACACGTCCAAGCTCATCCTCGACCCGACCGCGCTCAGCCTCCTCAAGTCCGAGCGCGACCGCCAGGTCCAGGCGGAGTATCTGCGCCGGCAGCAGGCGGCTATGCAGGCTCAAGCGCAGCAATACGTGCGTCATCTTTCGAAAGCTCTCACTCACTCAATCGGGCCGCTAAAAACTTTCATTTCATTCGCTCTTGGGCGTATATAGCAACAGCAAGGCCGCCCGATCCCGCCCGGCCACCCCGCGCTCGCCGCCGCCGCCGCCGCACAGGGCCAGATCCGCCCGACACCCGGGCTTAACCCACAGCAGCAGCAGC
>JTLS01000828.1:0-13179 GCA_000826855.1 Basidioascus undulatus | reverse complement strand
GTTGGAGTGAGGAGGGGGGCGAGGGAGGGAGGAGAATGAGAACTTGATTTACACGAGTCGGACGGCTAATGTTGGGCTGCTGGTTATCGCTGACGCTTATCTACTTCCGCGCCCTCGCTCTTTCGACTAGCCCCTCGCACGAGACCTCGCATCGCGCCCAGACTGACCTGCCTAGCTCTTGAAACACCTCACGCACTCCGTTCGCACTTTCTTCGCTCCTCGGCCCGGTTCTGTTTTGGGGGCAACGAATCCTACTCAAGCGTTCGCTCGCTTGCGTTCATCGCGTCTCGCGCGTCTCTTGATCAACGTTGTTTACTCTACATAAGGCGTTTGTATCACGAGACGCCTAATCAATACGAGCCTCGTCTCTCGTTTGGATCACGGCTTCACTTTCCCTCACTTCTGCCACTCTCACGCTCCCGCCGCCGTGCCTTCGCCTCCTTCTTTCGTTCCACCCAACTCCCGCCCTTGACACCGCCAAACGCTTACAGCCAATCGATCCCCAGGCCGCATCTTCTCCTAGCTCTTTCGATTCTTGTGAGCGCCAACCGTCGCAGGCAGGAGATAGGAGGCGGTGGGAGGCGGTGGGGCAGGGCGAATCGCATGAGCTCGTCAGCGATTGGATGAGGCACGGGCTGGGGCGTGAAAGCTCGCTAGGGTAGAACGTTTGATGGCGGGAGGACGGTTTAGTGGGTTCATCCGTATCTGGGCTGCTTGAAGGGGAGGGGAGGCGCAAAGGGACGAGCGTGGCGCATGTGGAACGCCGCTGCTTGCGGGCGCTGCTCGCCTTCTTTAATTTAAAAAAAAACCGATCAAGGAGCAGACAATTCTTCCAAGTCCCGTTACACTTCGAACTGCTCAATTTACCCTTCTTTTCAGGGCCGGCTATCAGAAGGAAGACCTCGTAGCGTCGACGGTGTCTGAAGACCCAGCTGGACGGTCTGCTGATTCTCTCGAAGGGCAACATCAGCCTGAAGCATAAAGCGTCGCCGCGTCGAGTAACACTGGTCTTTCCAGAAAATGTAAGATTTTCAAACCCGTTCTCTTTCTGCATCTCCAACATGCATGGTGGCCTGCAGACAATCTCTTCGCGGGCGGCGAAGGGCTGAAGGAGCTCTCCTTGTTTGCGACAAGGGGCGCAGAACTCGGAGGCAGCTCGTCCGTGTCCTTGATCGCGAGCACAGCGCCCACGCTTCGAACGCTCGACGTGCACTGCATCGACGGCCCAGACCTTTCGCTCCTGTTGCCGTCAGGCATGCCTGCGCTCCAGCACCTCAGGACATCCAAAGACTGCGGCACACCCCCAAGCTGGTGGACGACCTTTCTCTCTTCGAACCTCCAAATCGAGAAGCTGCACCTGGGCCGCTACAGGGATGACATCTCCCTCGCGTGCTGTGTGTCTCTTCGTCGTCTCGAGCTCGACATGACTACTACTTTACCGGACCTTGTCCACTGCATCGACACGCTCTCGAACCCCCGACACCTTCAGTTCATCATCGGGACTGGCCCGAGGAGCCAGAGGACGCGGCCGACCTGCTTGCTCGCCTCGCGGTCAGCCACGGATCGACATCCTCGAGGTGAAGGGCGAGTACGACGGCAACTTGACTGAGGCAAGCTTTCTCATTCCCTTTCCGTTCCCCTCACCTTGTCCCCATGATTTTATGGAACCTGACTCCCGACCAACCCCTCGCAGAACCCCTGCTACGCCCTCGTCTCTTCCCTGCCCTCTCTCCGACTCCTCCACATCGACGACTAGTTCCGTTCCCGCCCGTCCCCTCTTACGGAAACCCCGCCTTCCCCTCAACACGGAGCCTGCTCTATCCGGAACGCTCGCTCAAGGGTAGCGTTCGCTGGGCCGAGCACGTCGCCGACATGCTCAAGCGCAGGATCGAGGCGCTCGCGGTCTGGCAGCTACCGAGCTTGGTCCGGTTCCATTGGGAGGACTTCTGGTCGAACTTGCCGTTTTTGAAGGAAGGCTCTCCGCCTTGGTCGGTGGATGTGCGCAGGAACGCGGGGACGGTGAGAGCGGGGGGGGTTGTTCTATTGCGTGCAGGAGGAACGTTAGGGGAGGGACGACTGGATATACGAGAAGGAGGAAGAGGTTTATATAGAGTTTTAGCAGGTTGTGTACGACGTTGCCTCGCACTGCGTCGTGGCGGCGGAAGCGATGAAAATGCCTTACAGAGGATGGCTGGTAATCTAAGGCCGTAACGACAGCACTTTGAAGAGTATAGCAACTAACCGGTGGAATTGAAACAATTTCGCGTCTCCGCAACGACCGAGGCTTTACAACGACAAGTCTCTTTTCCATGGGAAGAAAGCCCTTACAATGCAGTATGAGAAGGCAAGGCAATACCCCGAATCTCCGCTTCCTTATACCTTCCGGTGCTTCCACTTTCAGCTAACATCAAACTACATCACAGCTTCGTTGGTGGTATGGGGCTTCAGGTAACAGAGTACACGACATGCCAGAAGTGACAACACGCCAGGCCCGGAGCTCCTCCGGTACAAGCTCATGGACGACAACGGTCTCCAGGCTGTCTTGAATGGTGAGCAGTGTTTAAGATTACGATAGTCAGGTATGATGGTGTACGGAATTGACTCGCCTGGTTGCCATGGGACGAGCCGGATCCGCCGTACTAGATCCAAATGTCGGCGTCAGAGAGAAAATAGCTTCGGCCATGACGCAAATGCTCTCACACGATGGTCTTGATGGAGTGGCAAATGCAGCTGCAGCCAGGACCTTGTTATGGCATGTCGCCCCTGCATACCGATGCGCGTCGGTCCCTTCTGGGGGTGCTGTAACCAGAGCCTGGCAGCCAGTACGCAGTGCGCACCGCGTCAGCTTCGTTCCGGGAAAGCTCCGTTAAAGTACGAGTTACAAAGCACTGATCTGTACGATGAAGCTCAGAATCCCTGCAGGGCCGTCCCAGATGATGTAGTCCTTGCCTACGAGGTGATGGAGGTCCACGTCGAGCGCGGCGAGGCGGATGAACGGCCTCGGGTTCTCCAGACTGCCGTGCTCGCCCGGCTTGGCCGAGGGGTCGATGCACGCGAAGGTATCGTAACGAGCTGGGAATCGGGAGTGTTCACAACTCGTATGAGTTAGCGTTTGAGGTGCTGACAATAGCTGCGACGGGCGAGCTGACTGTGGGCAGAGGCGGACGCAGCGGGGAAAGAAGGACAGGGCCATTGTTTGACTGTGAGGGGCCTCGCGATCCTGACATTGAGTATCGCGCGACCTGCCGCGTGCTTGCTATTGAACGAAAATTGTTTCGAGAGTTATCAAACTGTTAAAACCCAGATTTGGTAACTACAACGAATGTTTTGCTCAGGAGTCGTGGCACGGCATGAAATACCGTGATAGAAAGCAAGCACCTCGAGTGCTAGTGCCTGTAAAGTCTGCTTAAAGCGAGTTATTGCTCCTTTGGAGTTGGGTTTCCATCATCCGTAGCGAAGGCTAGTAGAGAAATGGTCGCAGAATGTGTTGTGGACTTGATCCGATGACTAGCCCGAGCCGCGCCGCTGCTCTTGTTTCCGCGCCGCCACCACCTCCGCTCAAGCCACTCAGGTCTACCATCTCAATCAAGAACCATCACACTGTTCCTTCGCCTCTATACGGCCCTCTTTCAAGCGTCGCACCCGTGATGCCGAGTACCGTTCTTGCTCTCCCGGTCGACGCCCTCTCGCTCTCGCTCGCCGTGGAGTCATACCCAACTTTTTCGGGCGGACTCGACTTTCTCGCCCTTGTTGGGAATCGAGCACGGGCGGAGAAGTTTCGTGTTCGGTCGTCTGCGATGGAGCACAGGGATTTCAGGCCGACGCGGCTCACTCCGACGCCCGGATGGCTCCCTTTGCAGCCGTCGGGTGCTGTGGCGTACGACTTGATCAGGTTCGGCAACATGCCCACATCTGTGGAATCAACGACTCTCCATGGTAGCCCAGCATCTGTTATCGTACCCTCTCCTCCGTCAGCCATTCTTCGCCCCGTCGAGGTCGAGCACCGACCGGTCCCGCGCACCCCCTTCCCACCAGCCTTTCTTCGTCTTGCTCGCGCCCAAGAGCTGCTCGATCTCATAGCCGACATGCTCTTCGAGTCAGCCGTGAAGGAATCTTGCTTTAAATGCGTCAAGCAGTGGGAGATGAGGCACGGCTACTGCAGCTGGGGGGGACCGAAGGAGTGGGCGCACTGCCGCCAGTGCCTGGACCGTCTTTCGAGGGAGTATCAGACTCATCATTTCAACAACATCGAGGCGAGAAAGGTGGAACTCCTGTTATGTCCGGTGAGGCCTTCGCTCTCTCTGTAATTTCCGAGCCATGATTTGGTGGCTGACATTCAACCTGCACAAAGTACGGTCTGCAGCTCGCCGCTCGCGAGAATAACGCGAGGGTCGGAACGATCTACTATCTCACCCGCTCCGACAATGACGCTCCCGTGCCGCCACTGCCTGATGAAGTTACGCTGAATGCCCCGTCTCAGGAGATACAGCGCGCGACCAAGCGCCCATTCGAGCTCGCCACCGAGCGCTTTCAGCTCCGCGTCATCCCAAGGGAGAAGCTTTTTCCGGCCGACTGGAGCTACGACGGTGGCTACAGCTCTCTCGATGAGAAGATTCTTCTGGCTTCATTGCTACAGGGCTACTCGGGACGTACAGGCCCGCCCCTCCTGCTTACGTTCCGCGGTCGGGTCGATGTTGGTCGGAGGGGGGCGAAGGACTCGGGGCGTGAGGTTTGAGGATTGGAATGGTCAAATGGGTCATGAATGGAGATTGACTAGAGCGGCACGGTTATACATGATGTTTGCGATTGGAGATTCCACAGGTCTTCTTGTGTTCTTGGATGCATCGTCGCTAGCTCCGTCAGCTCCGTCGCGAGACCTTGTTCAACTGCCTGTTCAGAAACCAGCCCTTCAATGACCTAAGGCGCTGAATTGTTTTATACAGGGGTCTACCCAGAATTGCTTGACTGTATGGAGCATCGGTTTATGGAAAAATATCACGCAACGTTGCCTGCAAGTGGTAACTGCCCGAAAGCGGGACTCGGCGACGCGAGCTTTCCATCAACAATCAGCCTGTTAGGGGAAGTGAAGTACTAAAAATATTTGGACATTTTGGTGTAACTGGGCAGATCTAAGCCAACGATTGCGCAGGATCGTAATCGTCTGCACCTGGTTGGCTGTCGACATTGGTTGATACCGTTGCACGGCGTGTTTTGTCTTCCTGGGTCGGGTTTGGCGACAGTGATGTTGGTCCGTGCTATTCGAAATGTTAAATATCATCCTTGAAGTTAAGTTGTGTACAGATAGGTAGGGCAATGTAATGAAAATTTTGTCGCGTTGTGTACACCTTTTGCGGCTCTTCACAGGCGTTTCATCATGTATAGCTTACGGACTGGACCGCTCGCCTCTTCAGATCTAACTATACATGGATGATAGCTCATTTCCGTGTAGTATCAATTGTTATCCGAGTTCCTTTGTTTGCTAGGCACATGCTACGGCGGGCGTTGGGCGGGACTCCGCCGCTGAAGAGGATGGGCGCCGGACGGAGACATCTGAAGCTGGGTGAAAATTTTCAGGCAATTCGTCGCGGATCTCAAAGTATTCGTATAAGCTGTTGCTGCTACATATGATCTGCATATTCTATATCGATATACCGCCTACGACGACCTGAGCAGAGACAGCGTGTGAGGCGAAAGCGACGGAAAAAAAGGCAAGGTCCCGGCAACTGCTCGCCGGCAATGTCGCCGGCGAGGCAAAGCCGGCCGCCCGGCTCTGCCCCTTGGCCGACTGCTCGATCGCAGTCGATCTCGACCGTCTTCTCTCTTCCCAAACGCCTGCTACCTCTTATCCCTTCCCCCCATCCATCGACAACAACACTTATAACACACTCGACACTCGCTCAACATGCCAGCCCAGTTCAAGAAGAACATCGACATCCCCGCGCACCTGAAGCCCGCGGGCAAGCACACGTCCGAGCTCCTCAAGGAGGAGCGGGCTGGGGCGAGCGTCGACTCGGAGAAGCTGAAGCGGTATCTGTGAGTCTGTTTTGAGAACCATGAATGGTTGCAGCTGGCGTATTTACAAATCGAGTCCAGCTATTCGGAGGAGTACCTGCAGCGCCAGGCCAAGATGGTCCAGCTGCTCGAGTCGGACACGAGCGGCGTCTTCGACAAGACGAACCGGAATTACGTTGGGCGTGCGGTACGCACTCTGCAACAGATACAAGTCTGAAATGAGGACTGATCTCCGTGTCACTCCAGGAATTCTTCACGATGGCGCTGGAGAAGGACAAGAAGCTGAACAAGATGGCGGTGGAGGGGAACTGGTCGACGCAGGGTAAGCGTATTCTGTCTGTCAGATGGCATTCACAGGCCGCTGATGGCGAAGGTGAATATCAGACATGACTTTGGCGGAATGGTTGATTGACCAGCACGGCCCGACTGGCCTGCACAAGAATATGTTCTTGCCGACGCTCTACAACCAAGTACGGCAACTTCCATAGAGTCCCGGCTTACTCCATGCTGAAAGGAGCGGCCATGCAGGGAACGGACGAGCAGCGCAAGCTTTTCTGGGAGCCTGCATCTCGCTACGAGATTTCCGGCAAGTAGGCGGTAGTGCGGCACAGACAGTTCCGCTGCGTCTGACGCACCTTCATTCGCGCAGGTTGCTACGCTCAGACCGAACTCGGGCACGGTTCCAACCTGGCCGGGATTGAGACGACTGCTACTTACGACCCCAAGACGCGCGAGTTCGTGCTCCACTCGCCGAGCTTGACGGCGAGCAAGTGGTGGATTGGCGGTCTTGGCCGTGGCGCCGACCACGCCGTCGTCATGGCGCAGGTAATGCGCTGCTTCCATTCCTAGCGTTGAATACGAAGCTGACAGGCCTGTACATTCCTAAAGCTCTACACCAACGGGGAGCACTATGGCCCTCACCCATTCGTCGTTCCCATCCGCGACATCAAGACCCGCGAGCCTCTTCCCGGCCGCACCATTGGCGACATTGGCCCGAAGGTCGGCCTCAAGGGCAACGAGTGAGATCTCCGTCACCTCTGCTCTCTTCTTTGGGATATTCTTACTGAACGCTTACTCCGCGTGCAGCAACGGCTTCCTCCTCCTCGACAACGTTCGCGTGCCGCACGTCAACTTCCTGGCGCGCTTCCAGCAGATCGACCCTGCGACTGGCGCGTACCACAAGCCCAAGAACGAGCGTCTGAAGTACGGGACTCTCACCCTCATTCGGTAAGCCGCACTTAGCACGGCAGCTTGTTCTTCTGCTGAGGCTGACTTTTGGTACCCGCTCAGCGCTGGAATCGTGGAGAACGCCTCGAAGACCCTTGCTCGTGCGTATGCAGCAACCGGTTTGGGACTAACAGGCAGGAGCTCACGACATGGTTCTAGGTGCCGCGACAGTCGCGATCCGCTACTGCGCGATGCGCCGGCAGTTCGCGGACAAGGATGAGCCGCAGAAGGACTCGAACGGCCGGCAGATCGAGCTGCAGGTACAGCCTACCCGTTTCATTCCTGCCTACCGGTTTCATTCCTCTTCCAGGCGCTATCTCACTCAGAAGCTGGCTTCGTACAGGTGATCGACTACCCGACCGTTCAGACCCGTCTCTTCCCCGCTCTCGTCCGCGCGTTCGCCTTCCACTTCACCGGTGCCGAGATGCGCCGTCTCTACTGGGCCAGCCAGGACCTCGTCGCCAAGGGCGACGTTTCGCTCGTGCCTGAGCTTCACGCGGCGTCTTGCGGTCTCAAGAGCGTTGCGTCGCTGACCACTGCGGACTCGATCGAGGGTGAGTTCAGTGCGCTTCGAAAATGCCGCACGTTCGTTGAAGCGTCGACGCAGTCTGCCGCCGGGCGTGCGGTGGTCACGGTTACAGCTTGGCTTCTGGCCTGGGCACATTCTACCAGGACTACCTGCCCACTGTGCGTCATCTACCTTCTGTTCTGTCTTCTGTGTTTGTTTACGCTTCCTGAACGTTAGGCTACTTGGGAGGGCGACTCGTAAGCTGGATGCTCACGTCCGTCTTGTACGTCGGCTGATCCTGCTTTCGGGTCGCAGGTACATGATTGTCCAGCAGTGCTCGCGTTACCTCATCAAGACATACAAGCAGCTCAAGGAGAACCCCAACATGCAGCTCAACCCCGAGAACGCCGTCAAAGTAAGCACGGTTATGCGCCGATGCTGCTGCTATGGAAACGCAGCTGACGTGAAACTACACACGGTTCAGGACTACCTCCTCCCCTACCTCCGCAACCCGAAGGCCAAGGCGCCGCCGCTCTCTTCCGCGCAGGACAAGGCCCAGTGGTTCCTGGCTGCGTTTGGCTTCCGCGCGGCGCACGTTATGGACATGACCGAGAAGAAACTGCGTAATCGCAAGTGGAACGAGTCTCTCAGTGCGTCACACCTCATTCAGATGCATCGTCACTTGCTGCAGCTGCTGACACCATCGCGCGCCGAAAGTTGATCTAAAGCGCCTGTCCGACGCGCACTGCGAGGTTGGTTGCAGTATTCCACATCCCTTTACCCTGTGGTTCTGGTGCTGATAGTTCTCTCTGTACAGTACCTCCTCGTCCGCAACTTTGCGCGGGCGCTCAAGCAGGACGACCGCCTGAACGCGCTGCCGGCCGAGAAGCGTGCGCTTGAGCTCTGCTTCGAGCTCTACAGCACATACCAGCTGGACATCTCGGCTGCGGACTTCCTTTCCTCGTGAGGCGATTGGTTTTCATCCCACAGGCTAGGTTTGGGGCTGACCAGACCTTGCGATACGATAGTGGTTACATTTCGCCTGAGCAGTACCTCGAGCTGCAGGACTCTCTCACTCCTCTCCTCGCTGCCGTGCGCCCCGATGCTGTGGCCCTTGTCGACGCCTTCGGTATCCCCGACTAGTGCGTCGTTATCTCGCTGCAGCCCTGCCTCACCTCTGCTGACCTACCTTTCCTTAAGTCTCCTCGATTCGGCTCTCGGAGCGTCTGACGGCATGGTGTACGAGCGCCTGTTCGACTATGCAGTGCGCGAGCCTCTTAACGGTGCGTCACTTCCTTCTCAAAACATCGCATAAACAATAACTGCTGTCCTAAACTTGCAACTGCGCTTGCAGCCCTCAAGCCCAACCCCAACTTCCGCGACCCCCGCAACTACGTTCCTCCCCTCGCCAAGCTGTGATCGGATGTTTCCTTGCTCCGGATTGACTTGAACTTTAGTTGTACTACACATTCCCACTTTCACTTGGACTCGGAACACTGGACTACCGTTTTCTGGAATGTCTAGACTTCCTGAAACTAGATGGACACATTGATTGATTGAAGCTGAGATTGTGCTCGCGCCCTTACTTCTGGGCTGTTCCATCCTTTCTTCTTGTCCGCTCTCTCTTGTGCGAATCTCCGAGAAAGCCTCACACTAGTAAAATAACATGAACATGGTGACTCCGGCACTTGCGGATTCGGTTGTGTGAGCCATAGGGCTAGGCCGAATTGCGTGTACTAGGGGTGGTGAATCGCACATAACACGTATATCTCCACAAGAAGATGAACCATAAGGAACCAGTGGTCGCTTTGCAGGTGAGGGAAGGGAGTGCGGGAGACAAACAGCATCTACGCAGCGCACGCAATTGACCTGCGCCGCAGTGCCCGCGCCGCGCTGTGGCACATTGCGTTGAAAAAGCCTTGTACTCCACAGTTGTAACCCATCTTTCACCACTTTGGACTCTTGAAGACTTCTTTACACATTCTTAATGGACTCCGACAGCCTTGTGCTCCGGCCCGACGACAAACTGCCTCCCGGTCAACGCCTCATCGCGATACGCGGTCTTGCGGCTGCAGGGTACACCGAACGGCTTCAGGTTCAGGCCGATAAAAACGGAGAAAGGATGTCACACGAAATTATTCTCCCCTGGATTGGGTTACGGGAGGCGTACGTGCAATGCGGTTCAGCGTCCCTCGGCGGCAACGTCGTCTTCAACGTGCGCGTCGAGGAGCGCGTTCGCGAGACTCAATATCTCGAGTACCCGGACTTCCCGAGTAGTAGCCATAATTCCTTCATCCACACCAAGTTTGCGATATGGTTCGTCACCGGGAAACGTCGCTCACATGGTCGCGCTCCCTCAGGTGAGGTTTGTGGTTTGCCGCTGTGGCAGCTCTTTGGGCGGATTTCTCTCACGGTCTCTGAATCTGCCATCGAGCGCTGCAGTTACACCACGACACAGAACTGAGATGTTTGGGAGACCCGAGGTGTGTCCAAGCCAGAGACTACTTCGTAGATGTCGAATCCTTTCAGCCCACTTTTATATTGATACCGAGCAATGGGACCACAATGAAGAGGTATATTGCACAAATCGCATATTTTTATCATAAGTGGATGGCCATTTGTGATGATTAAGTGCTCCGTATCGAAGGCCATTCGTTCCTTATCACACCATCTCATCAACCCTGGGTGTTATCAAGATTTCACGTTGGAATAGTCCCACCTGCAGCTGTTGGCATCATCCTGCAAAAAACTTGGAAGCACACCTAGTCCAGGTGAAAATGACTGCTTGCGGCTGGTTGACTGAGAACTCCGGCGTGAACCCACATTGTCGCGGCTGGCTAACGTTGGCATACGGGCTCGCCAGGCCCAACTCACTACTATTATTTTCTGGATTATTCTCTCCATTACTTTGTTATTTTTGGCCCTCCTGCTTGGGGTCAATCTCTTCAACATCTCTTGGTGCCTTTCTGCTTCCCCCGCAGCAGGCATGCGATGTTCACTGAAGTGCTCGCGCGCAATCCCATCATCCGTCTGCCCACATCCCAATCCTTATTTAAACATATTAGGCCTGGCCCCTCAATCGATTCCAGCGGAGTCATCTCACGTCCTGACGACAAGCTGCCTCCCGGCCATCGCCTCATTCGCGTGATTGGCTTGGACGCAGCGGGGTACAGTGAAGCGCCACCAAAACCACCACCGTTTGACACAAATAACTACTTGTCCATATTACTTCATATGAGCTAGTTCCTTCCTCGTTGGACTTGCGCGCAGCGTTCGCCGCGATGAGGAAGCAGGCAGCCGCTCGCGGCGGGAACATCTTCTTCAACGTCCGCGTCGAGGAGCGCCTCTGCGAAATCTGAGCTCCACCCGAAGGGCGTGAAAAGCTTACAACGTGGCATATCACCGGTGATATCGCGCATGTGGTCGAGATCCCGCAGGTGAGTTGCTGGAGCAGCTGTTGTCGGGTCGCGCGATACGCTCACCGCCTTGCGTAGCGATCTCGCAGCATGGCAGAAAGGACTCTCAAGGTGCGGAATAGTCTAGGCTATATTGCTCTGGGTGCTTTCATAATGGTATGATGAGCTCTCGACAAATAACAGCCAGCACAACTGACCGTTGAGGATACATGTACTGTCACTGCCCGTTCCTTTGTGCGCTGATGCCTTCTTGTCCTCGAGTTCATGTCAATTTTCTGGGTCAATATCGACGTGTTCGTTTTCTTTCACAGTGCGTGCGCCCACCATCGCCTAAATGTTCCGCTTCGAAAGTTGTCCGCCCCCTTCATACGCCTGCAGAATTCGCCGTGTTGCCGTGGTGCTCCCCGACACGATGCAACAAGCGCCACAACATGTAAATAATTCCATAGAAAGTGAGACATCCGTCTGTCGAGAATGCGCTGTACATTTTCATTCCGAATCAAATCGCTAAGCCCAACGTCCACTCGCAGGCCGCACGATTCGGTAAACCCAACCACACGCACGCCAGCCGACCACACATCTCTCATTCGCATTCATCCGTTCAATCCGATCGTTCATAAATATACTTCCTCTACCCTCCGCTCAAGCATTCACAGCCTGCATCTGTATCGCGTCGTAACGTTCGCCGCTGACGTCCGCAGCCTCGATGAGCTTGTCGAGCTCGGCGAGCTCCTCGGACGTGAACTTCAGGGTCGCAGCGCCGAGGCTGGTTGTTCGGAAAATAATAATGATAATGAGTTTGTTATTGGGGTGTGGGAAAGAAGGGGAGAAAAAGGGGTGATGAGGGTTGAGAGCGGCGTGTGTAAGGCGGAGAAGTCGGAGCGCTTGTTTTGCTCGATTATGGAGTGGCAGTAGAGGAAGCCGGTGCCTTGCGCGACGCGCGCGAACTGATGCACGACGTTGGAGGAGCAGACCTAGCGGAGGGAGCAAGCATCAGCTGCGGACGTCCTTGCGGAGTGAACATGAGGGGACACACCCGCAGAGGATTGAACGGCGAGAGGATCGCGCGCTGGATGACGTCCATTCCGGGTGCCCAGGTGCGCCCGCCCGTCGGCGAGCCGCCATGCCCAAAGACGTCGTCCTCCGCATCCAACTCATCCAGCAAGTCCCTCCACCTAAAGCAGAAGATATAAAACACGGCCTGGGCGACGGCATAAAACACGCTATACAGCGCGACGTTCGGCGCCGCCAGCGCGCCGTCGACGGCGTCGAGCTGGCTGGCGAGGTAGTCGCAGAAGAGGGCCATGACTCTCCTCGCGCTGGGTCCATCGACGAACTTCGCGCGGGAGACGTAGGACGCGGTGTAGGATGCGGCGGCGAGGCGGATAACGACGGGCATGTTGGGCTCGAAGAGCGCCTTGGAGACGAGCATGCCCTGGAAGAGGTCCGAGTAGTCCGGGTCGAGGGACGAGTACCAGAAGAGCAAGAACTGCGTGTACCGGCTCTTGAACGTCTTGAGGATCGTCTTCTCGAATATCGCCAGCAGGCCATGGAACTGCGCGCGCCGCCGGTCGCGCCCGCGCGCCGTCGCCGCCCGCGTCGACGGGCTTGGCGGACCAGCGGGGGAGAGCGGGTTGAAGGGCGGCGGGGAGGCGAGGACGTTGACGCGCTCGAAGTGCGCAAAGATGACGGACATGATCCCGTCCAGCTTTGCGATGCTCTCCTCCAGGTTCGCGACCGTCTCGGACGGGTCGCGCTCGTCGCCGGAGGAGGACGAGCCGTCGTCGGAGGAGAGGTCACCGAGCGAGCCGGCCTCCGAGCCCGAGTCCGACGCCTGCGAGTCCTCATCGTCGCCCACCGCGCGGTCGAACGGGTCCGTCTCGGTCGGGTCGAAGAACGCCTCAATCGCCTCCTGCTCGTCCTCGTCCAGGTCCTCCAACTCCGCCTGCACTTGGACCTGCCCACCCATCCCCCCCTCAGCCACCTTCCCCCCTCCCCCTCTTCCTCCCCTTCCAA